>JAFELO010000490.1:101691-140464 GCA_017140195.1 Eumaeus atala
ATATGAATTTGGATTATGCTCTTCATTGCAAACTGCCTTATCTTTCTTCAATTTCATTATTGAACGCACGTTGCGTGCGGTTAGTTACCAGTCGGTGGCATTGTAGGGGAGAAAAACGCATCAGTAAGACAACAAAATGCATATCTGGGTGTCGGTAGACATCAAAAGCATAATAATAAGTCATATTATAATAATGCTACATAAGTGTTACAAATGCTGAGTTGTTAGTGGCCTAGCAATAGTCAAAGTAACTTAATGTTCTGAAGCATTGTGATGTTGATTGAATAATTAATATATATTTTTTATTTCTATACTTCTTTGAATAATTCAGTAAACGCTCATGAGATATATGCAGTAAGTTGAAACAACGAAGATCATCTGGCGCCTTAATACGTAAGCTCGCAAACGTACCACCTCAATATTTTATACAAAATACAGTAGCACCTGCGTTTAAATCTTCCATTTCCACACCGGCGAACGTAACGAATTGTGTGCCGCTTTGCACTATTTCGCTGTTTAGCTACAGCTTTGTAGGTATTTTCGTACTTCCACGTGGAACTTCTACAGATATTGCCGTTAAATTGTCCGTCACCGACGAAAATTTTTCTCATAATTTTGTCGTGTTTTATAACTCTGATGGCGTAATTTTGAAGTGAAACTTATTTTGAAACGTTGTGACTTGGAACACAATGAAACGAAGATTGGGAGAGGTCAATGTCCAGCGGTGAAATAAAGTCGGCCGAAGAGAGAGAGAGGGAGAGGGAAAGAGAGAGAAGATGCGTTACAACAGTGAGACAGACGTGTTATATAAGGGTGCAAACGTGGTCGAAGCCTTTTGATGACTGCCGACCCTCATAAGCAACCGTATAACTGTAATGCCGTTCTCTGTCGAGGGCCAACCTATTGAAACTCGCAAACTACATGAAACGCGACAACGTTTCCATACTGGCATTATAGGAAAGAAATGTTCCTACTTCTTCGAACGAACCAGTCCTTTTTTGATATAAATATCCAAGAACACCTGCCATTCACCAATTAATCTCACATCGTAAGTTACTAATTAAATTTTTTAAGAACATTTCTGATATTTCAGCTTAAATAACGTTGAAGTTTGTCCATAAAGGGCGGAATGATTCAAGATCGTTAATAGAGAGGTGTACGCATACTTCTGAACACTATTCTCGTAAATCAGAGGCGAAGCGAAATTAAAACCGGGGTCGTATGGGCGTGCATTAATATCCCAAAGTGGAGGACCAACGGCGCGCGACGGAGACATATTCATGGTGAAACACCACCATAGCTTAGTTACATGTTATTAATTTCACTATAACGTAAAGGGATTTTGTAAATTCTGGCGTCCGCATTTTACGAGCGTTGAATGTTTTATTTTGTGCGACACTAAAAAAGGGTAATTCGTTGATTTTACACATTTTTAGGTGTACAGTATTCAGAAAAACTATTTCTTTGCTTATACGTAGACAGGGTTATTTTTAAATATCACAGCGTTATCATTATCTACACAGCGTAGATAGATTAACAGAGAGAGGTGAACCTCTATAGAGGCTACGAGTTTAGGAGGATTAATTTTTGACATAATATTTGTAGCATTTATTTTCGTATAGGTTATTAGTAGTGTCATGCTGCATTGCAGCGTAATTGGGCTGGCATGATCTGCAAGCTTTCGTTCACATGATACCAGCGTAAAGTGAACCATTGGGGGTGGCCCTCCTTTTCACCCCAGCGCGATGCGTTCATCGAGAGTATTTCTTAAATACGTTCTTTTACAAAAATACCAAGTATGAATATGTGCAACATAAATCATGGACTTTGTAAAAATAACGCAAAATCATGCGCGTAAGGTTGATTTTGTAAAAAAAAATGTTAAATTTATTGTGCAATCGACGTTTAAGAATGACATTTCAGTGTTAAATCGTGTAAGATAGACGATTTTATTTTGTGTGATTGATTTATACTTTTTGTAAAATAATGGTTACATGAGACAATTTAGAACAACTACAATATCTAAGTGAACATATTTCTATAATACAAAAAAATATTACCGAATTATTGATTTTTTTAAGTATAAGGGGGAAAACGAACAGCCCTAAAAAAGAAGTGAATATAAAAGCATTTATTTACATTCCAATGTATCATTACAAATATGACCTGGATTCGGAATCTCATATATCCCGGAAGACATCCCTGTGTCTACTAATCATAAATATCTATATAATTGCTATGCAGATATCTTTCCTACTTCCCTACAGTGAATCACTGGTTACCGACAAGCGCAGTATATTATGTGGTTGCTACTTTGCGGCATTGTAAGCGGGACGTACCTCCGCGCTCGTGCTGGTCCAATTCAGCTACAATTCCACAGTAACTTGAACGAAGAACATCCGACACTAAGCGTGTTTCGGAGACATGAGGCGTTCCTCTTCAAGTCTACATCCCTCATGTCCATTCCGTCCGGTACAACGGAATGCAATAATTGATTTGCGGTGAGACAGGGCCTGCCTGTTGTCGATTGTATGTCGGCGTGCGTTCGTGACTAAAGCCGCTCCTTCATACTTACAGACTAATATATAATTAAATTTGTGACGATCTAAAACAGGTGTTAACGATAAATCATTTATATAGTAGGTATATATAAATGATTTATCGTTAATCCGAATCGGGCCGGCGCGCACTGGTGACTTTTGCTCACAAGATAACGTAAAGTGACAATTATGGTTGCGTGTGCTGGACTAGAGGCCGCGTTTGGGAAAAGGAAGTGTTGGTCGATCGTTCACCAGCTGGGAAGACGATGTCCGTGCAGTAGAAAGTATATGATAGAAAGTTAGGCATTTTCGTTGAGAATGGCCTAGGTACCTACAAAAATAGGTAATGTTAGAGTAAGGAGACGTAAGTTGGCTTTAGTGTATACCATCATTAATACAGGAAATAAACTCTTTTTTTTTTAATATGTATTAGTGAAACGCTTATTAATTGAATGGCAGGGATGTATTTTCAAAAACTGACAGCTGATGATGATGAAAGAATGCGTGAATTGGGATTATAAAGCACATACAATCATTAAAAGAGAATTTACTAAATTAATGTCTAGGCGACCCTTGTACCAAATCAGTTAATTTTGGCGCTAAAGCTTAGCGGCTTGTAAATTTTAATTTGAAATTTGAATTCACTTTGACACCAGTGAGGTTCGGCGCCGATGACGTCACGTACTAGTAACAAGAAATTTCGATGCAATTAGTAACGAAGCATGAGGAAGCGTAAAATTCGAGTGTAAGCTGTTAAATTTATCGATTACACAAAAAAATAATACATTTTACACAACCCATGACACAGAAACGCTCATACTCTTAATATTGTATAATTTATTTCTTGAAATTTACTGTTTTGGAGTAAAACTTCTTTAAGCACGTTTTTTATAGACCAGGGGGGCCACCGAGCAGCCCACATAACTACGATCCGATCCCCCCCCCCTCGATAGGCCAGCGGCTATTCACAAACCGCACGAAACGCGACAGTGAAAGTGTGTAGAGAGATTTACCTACCCGTTTGTGCCGGCCCAATTCCGTTGCATAGGAGGATGTAGCATCATGCACTATGCATGGTACTACCTTCTCTATGCAGCATGGTACTACCTCTTCCTAATACTTTGTTTTACTCGGAGAATCATTTGGTGAATTCATAATGTTACGATAACGAGGCCAACGGAAATTGGGGAAGATATATTTTGGGGAAGATTATAGGTTTGTGATTATATAAGTAGAGGGAGACAACGTAAGAAGAGCAAAACAATGAGGTGCGAACAAACACATGTTCCCTCTTCGCCAATTATGTTTCGTATAACCGTGGTCATTTTTAAAGAGCATTGATGTGTTTCGTACGGTTTGTGAGTAGCCGGTGGCCCATTGGAGTGGACCGGGAATGGAGGGTAACACATCTGCACAACAATAATACAGATGTTTATAATGGGCGTAGATAGTCGCCAAAAGGTTCCGAACCCTTGCTTCAAATAGTCCAATAGCCAAAATAATAAAAGTTCCTCTTTTTAACAGCATAGGAGGCAAACGAGGAGTTGGGCCACTTGTAAGTTAGTGATCACCAACGCCCATCACCCGCCACACCAGAGGATTTATCATTACAGGTAAATTTGTTACATTTATTTGATCATTCGCATAGCTCCAACTTCATTAAAATACCCAACAATCCTTTATATAACACTGGTTTGTTCAGGTCTGGTACTTAACCGCCTGCGTGAATATTTGCATATAAATGTAGATTTACTTGTTTCGATTTCGATTTAGAGTTTTTCCAAATTACACTGATAGATTAAATGTTAATTTTAGTTTACTTTCAACACTGTCACTTCTTTATGATAAAGCACAATTTAATTTATTCTCTATAATGGTGGTAACTAGGCTAGTCTTAAAGGTGTAATCTTTCAAAAAAAAAATTTTTAATCAATTGACAATTGGCTCTTCTCTCCTAACTTTGCCAGGAAGCTGTTCATGACAAGACGACGACCATACGTAAATATTCAAATGAGTAAAAATATAAATATATGAAAAAACATAGAGTGCACATAAAACTTGAGGGTTTCATTCGGTTTCTCCGGGATCCCATCATCAGTTTTTATATCATGATGACGATGGGACCACCTTGGAACCCTTTCGAACAAAAAACAATTTTGACGATTTGTAAGTAACCACAATCGCTAAGTTTTAAATACTGTACCTTCCATCATGAGATAAATGATAGAAGATGATGACTATCTGATGCAAATGTTCAAATAACGTTAGTAAATTTATAAAAAAAGACTCTTGATTTCCCCAAGATCCCATGATCAGATCAAGATTTATGTGACGATTAGAACTTTCAATTATATCCGAAAATTATTCTTCTTTGCATCGAAAAAAGAATTTCGAAAATTGGTCCACAATTGACGACGTAATCGCAATTTTTTGTACGTTTCAAAAAATAACATATCGGTTGAATTGTAAACCTTTTTTTATAGGGCAAATCCTAAAATCGCTACATATTATGAAACGGGCAATTCAATTCCTAGGTATTCAAGAGGGGCTCGCTAATATGAAATAAAAATATAATATTATGATGAAACAACGGGCGATATTATCGCGCAGGCTATTAATTTACATTGATAAAACATTAAAATCACATCGTATTATGCTTCATCGTTATCACAATGACTTCCTTTATGACGTGTCATTAACCGATAATGCCGTCAATGGCAATGGCTTACAAAATCAAATAAAATTTTAAAATGTTTACAATATTATAATTATGTGGAGCGCTGTGTAATATAGTTAGTTGGGGAAGGTGTTACTTTTTCCTTCCCACAATACTTATTACCCAGATATTCTGAGTGAATCTGGAGAAGCACTTGCGATAATGGTGTTCGTGAGCATAAGCAGTCGCTTCGGATTATCCAAATGGAAGTTAATTTTACCGTAGAGCTCGAAGACAAAATTCTTAGATCAATGCGTTAACCCCGTGATGACCTACAGGGCCAAAACATGGCCTGTCTATTTACAACTGGTCAGCAAGTTTGCGGTAGCTCAACAGGCCATTGAACGTACTATGTTGGGTGTTTGCTTGTCTGACAGAATTCGTAACGGATTTATATATAAAGTATCCGACATCACGCGACATATAAGCTCGCTGAAGTGACAATGAGCTGATCACACACTCGGAAGAATAGATGGCAGATGGGCCAGTAAGTTTCCCCAGGTTGGAAGACGATTTCCGTACAGTAGCTGGACAGCGATGGATACGAGTTGCAGGAGATCGGTCGTCATTGAAGATGAAGATAACGGCTGATAATGATGATGAAGTTAACGAGTGCAATATATATATATATATATATATATATATACATATATATTACCCCGTTATAGTTATATATAAAGTTTCTATGAAACGAATTTTACGCGAGTGAAACCTCGGGGGGTTATTTCATGAAATAACATTTCACAACAAACAAGCTTAGCTCTTGAATAGAAATGTAATAACAATAATCACTCAGTGCAATCTAACTGCACCCGTGTCGGAGGTTAATTTCTCAAGTAGAAGGTTTTGCGGACGTCCACAGGTGTCCGATAAGAGTACACGTGCTACTGATAGAAGTGCAGTCTCAGTTTCATGTTGCATAATGTCGTCTCGCTTTATCACTTCCAACACATTATCTGTTGACTCATAATGTATTTTTATAGCATGGGAGACAAACGAGCGGTTTGGCTAAATGTAAGTAAGTGATCGCCAACGTCCATACACATCCGCTACTCCAGAAGATTTTAGAAATAAATAGGTTCTTTTATAAGGATACTGGATACACTTACGTACTCCTCCTATATTCTTCTAATTAAATTCGTTGCGAGTCCTGAGGCAGTTGGAAAAGTGTGGTGGGATAAATGGACTCTTTTCTTGAACCGACGACCATGAACATCCATATGACTACTATGCCGATTAGTTGGCCTCCTTCCCCCCCCCCCATGAGCCTGCTCAGAAGCCGCAAGAAACGCGACACTGAAGATGTCACTTTACGGCGGTATTATGTGAGCGAGAGGTATCTACCCGGTCGTGCCGGCCCAATTCCGTTGCATAGGAAGATCTAGTGCATCGTAGCATGTGCATCGTACTACCTCCTCCTATGCAAGATGGCACTACCTCTTCCTAATCTGACAGGTCACATACCCATGGCATATTCAAACACACAACAATGTCCACAACCACACAGGCACATGTTCACACCGATTCGAAATTGAATATAAATCAAGGTACAGGAGTGACTACTTACGTTATGGTGTAACATCGCGAACTTTCTGTACTTACACAAGTATTACATAATAAATGTCTGCAACATGCTAATGTAACACTTTTTGCTTGTACTCGTTACTCAAACCCGTGAAATTCTAACCTTCATATGATATTCGCCTACCACTACACCAAAAGGCAGACAGTTGATTTAAACATACGAGTAATAAGGTTCGTCATTGAGTGTGATTTCCCGAACAAATCGCTTTAATAAAAGGACTCTGATACAGTTTGTAATTATATATGTGTATATCAGTAATGATTTCTCTTTCATGAGCCTCAATTAACCTCCCCTCTACTTTGACATCATGACGGCAAGGATCACGCAAGTAGAACGTTATTTGAGGTCATTAAGGAGCTGGATACGTAACCTATTACATATTAATCACCATAGGGGAGAAAATAGAAAAGTTAAAAGACGTACAGTTAACAAAGCATGTCATTTGTAGGATTCACTTTAATACACGTTATAAAATATTTATCACAACATACGATTTCGCAAAATGACGAAGTCGCTATAGCCCAAGTATAGAATCAATGGAACAATAACGCAAATATTTGTAAGCGGTGACACATTGGGGATGATAGGAGGGCAACGCATCTGCGTAACAATCATGAGAATGTCCATAAGCGTCTGTAGTCATCAAAGGCTCCGATTCCTCTACTCCCTTATGCTATAAAAAAGTCAAATGGAAACACTCAACACAACATGAATTTTGACATATCAACAATATAGTCATCATAATCTTGCTGTTTACTTCTGACTGACGGGTGCCACTTGGTTCCACCGACACTCGCTTACATCGGCAATGTACATATGCCGATCTGCCGATCTGTCGATCGCATCTGCGTTGCCCTCGTACATCCCGTCACCACCACCGAGTTCGGCCCACCTATTTACAAACCGCAGGAAATGTGACAGTAAATCCAATCACCTTAAAGGCGCATGTGAGCGAGCGATTCAATTCGGTTGCAATGAAGCATGGCACTACCACTTAATAAACACAGCAGCAGATTCATCCTAGTAGAACTAGAACACAAGATATATTGTAATGTGAAATATGCTCTCTATTCAACCCTTAAAACTAGGAGTAAATTTAGTCACAACCAAGATCGCTCCTGAACTAATCTGCTTATTGCCACACAGGTTTGAACTGCTGGGATTTTATTGACCAGCCTAGTAAACACTGAATTGTAGGAAAAGTCACAGATGTAACGTTAGCACTGTTTTGGACAGTAATCAGATATATTAAAAGATAGAAAAGGTGACAATTATAAAATATATAAAAGATAGAAAAGGTGACAATTATAAAATATACAAAAGATAGAAAAGGTGACAATTATAAAATATATAACTTCAATGTATGGATGATCCTTTGTTTCTAAACTGATAACCGTATATGAACGAAAGGTATTAAATAGAGCAATTATTATGATATTTATTACCCGTTCACTATCTATTTCACGTTAATATGGGTAATAAAATATGAAATATATAAAATGGACAAAGATAGTGCGGAATGACTGAGAGCGTGCGCTCTCAACTCAAACGCAAACTACACACAATAATTCACTTTCAACGACGATATTATCGCGTCCATGATAACTGTTGCTATAAGTGCGACTGACGTAAGTAATGAGGGCGTTACATAACATTTTGAATGCGAATATTTGTGCCGTGGCCATTTTGTATACATCTACAAATTTAGGAGGAGGTAGTGCCATGCTGTATAGGAGGAGGACACTACATCCTCCTATGCAACGGAATTGGGCAGGCACGACTGAGGAAGTGCCACTCGCTCACTTGATACCCCCGTAAGGTAACACCTACGGTGCCGCGTTTCGTTTGGTTTGTGAGTTGCCGGTGGCCCACTGGGGGGTTAGAGGTAGTCGTCGAAAGGCTCCGATTTCTCGTTTGTCCCCCTATTCTATTTCTAAAAAAATCTAAAATACACTACACATTCTACACGCTTTTAATTTTGTATGTTTTACTGTTTGTGAAACTGTACTTAAATTTTATTTTATCCTGAATTTTATTTTTTGTCTCGAACTCACGACACAAAGAAGATCTTGGGACTTGTATAATTATCCACATATTTATTATTATAGAGATATACACATCCTCCGTGTAAAAAGTGAAAACTATTCCAGGGAAAAATACTTTATTTTTTGGGATAAAAAGTATTTTTTATGTTATACCCGATTGTAATCCATATCTGTAACAAATTTCATTAATATTCATTTACTGGCTAGTAAAAAATTTGCGTTAAAAAATAACAAATGAGAATACAAAAATGGAATGGAATGGCCTTATAACACAGGCCGTGGCCTGCAGTTTTGACTGCGTAAGATGCCAAGTAAACCTTTAAAGCGTGAAGTCTATTCCAGTGAAGTAATAATTTGTTTTATCGGCACAAAAAGTTGTTTATCCTATTCCAGATTCAAATATAAATATGTGTCAAATTCAATATAAATCTGTTCCGTAGTTTTACTTGGAAAAAAAACAAACATATAAACCTTCACGTTTGTAATAGTATGTAGTAGGAATTAGTTAGTATTGCACAAATATGTACTCAATGATAAATTGTAGTGATAATTCTTAAGCTACCCATTGCTGTGAATAGTTCCCAAGCTGACGATCAGATTACGCAGCGGAAATAGTGAGTACATGTCATGAGCATACGAAGTATATTTTGCTCAAATTGTAGCTTAAATTTTATAACGCTGATCGTTTTTGTGACACGGAAACATGAACAAACTCAATTTTCCACTTATGACATCAGAAATAATAAAGAAGTTGCTTTTGTATAGCTATACAGGATATATTTCTATAGCCGAGGACAAACGAGCAGTTGAAGACTTTTGTTGTGAGTACTTATACACAATCAGAGGCTATGTAAATGCGTTGGTCTTCTTTTCCCCATCCAAACAATAGGTAGCCGGAACCTCACAGACAAGAGGTTTGTGAATCTATCCTTCACACCAGTAGAATGAGAGCGAGATTTATGCTGCTTTTGACATGTGCCATGATCCACTGCAGCTGGATGGAGCCGGCACGATTGGAGAGGTATTTTTCGCTCATATGACACCGCCGTAAAATGACAGCTATGATATCGCGTTTTGTAAGCAGCTGATGGTCTATTGGAGGGGATTGGGGGAAGAAGGAAGGAAAGGAGAGCAACACATCGGCATAACAATAATGAGGCCGTCTAACGGCGATGGTAGTCGTCCAATGGTTTCGATTACTCGTTTACCCCCTGTACTATGAAAAAGAAGAAGCCCTGTCCTTCCTTGTCACGCACTCAGTTTGAAATGTAGGCAGCAACTATCACTCGCAGTTCCCCTTGTGGTATAAAAATATTTAGTATTCCAAAAATCGTTGAAGTAATCCATTGCATTTAAAAAGAATTCAAACAATTCAACTTCACTCTTTTTTTAACAAAAATATCCCCAGAGAGTCGATTTTATAATCAAACCCTGTTTTAGCAACTGGTGGTTTGAGTGTTTTTCACCATTTTGAATATTCTAGGAGATATTCAAAGATATCATGTCTGTGCCATCATTTACGCCTTAGAAATGAATATAACGAAATTTATATTTGATTCCTTGTCAATAAAATATCATAATAAGGTACCCAAGTATATTATGAAATATACAATTGGATCCCAAGTGAATACTACAAGTGTACGTGGAAAACCAGTATAAAAAAAATATTTAAAGTAGTTTTACTGTCTTAAGTAACATCCACTAAAACTTAACACAATGGGTGATCAAAAACAATTTGTGAGTTTCGTGTGGTGAGTAGCCGTTGGCCCAAGGGATGATGTGGTGATGTAGTCTAACGTATCCGAACAACTTTAATGGACGTCAGTAGTCACCAAATACCTACGATTGCTCATTTATCCCCCTGTGCTATACATAAACGGACTTTTTTATGGAATGTTTTATAGAATTTTCTTTTTTTTGCGCTAGTGAAAATCTGCGTCATTTAAGTTGAATTGAGTAAGCCTTTACTGCTGACGGAATAAATTAAATGTTTGTTTTGATAGTAAGCAAAACTTAAGCAACATTAAAAATTTACGCAAAATGCCGGCTGTGCTACGGTATGTGATTCCTTGGTAGACAAATTCTCAAGAAATGTTCTTCAATCACTTATGTAATAAGGATTTATTTAACTTAAAAAGTTTGTAAATCCTTTTTGAACAGCCTCACCCAAAAGCCAATGAGGGCGTCAATGTATATCACATGTCCCAGCGCTATCCTGGGAGGAGCCTACTCCTATGCTATCATCATTGGTTCTATCATCATAGGTTTCTACGTCATAGACGCCATTGCCGATACACGTCAAACTATTGACTGTTCTTGACCAAAACCGTTGATATATCTCCCGCTATCGTTCGTTGCTAACTTAATTGACATATCAATACTTAATTGGGTAGCGATCCTATGATTAATACCGGTCAGGCGGGTGACTCGTGCTCAATCGCCATCTGCCCTTATTAATTGCCTTGTCAGATGTAATCGTGGATCCTTCGCTTCACGCTAAGCCTGCGTTCCTATACACAATATAAAAAATATCTTATTTACTTATTTTAATTAATATACTTAATTGAGATAATATGGATTCGATCTGGGTTGGGAACTGGGCCGTCTCGATATCAATGAAAAATGTGTACGTTCTGTGGACTGATATAGTAATATGTAAATTATTAAATTATAGTGGCAAAAAACTTGATAATCCAACTTTAGCAAAACAAAATCTAACCTTTTTCATTTGGTGACTTATCATCTTCTTTGGCGACTCATGATTATGAAAGCATTTCGTAACTAATATCACATAATGATAAAATAAAATAAAAGTTTCACATCTATGAACATCTCTATAGCTTTGAGTCTCTAAAATCTATATTTATTATAAAATAAAGTTGATTGATCAATTTTCTCAAAATCCACTGGATAATTCATTAATAAGGGCACCTAAGGATTCTCGTGGTCTTAGTTTATAATTTATTGACGGGTGAAGTCAAGGCGGTTCGCTAGTACACAAATAAATACCAAAAATCAATGATTGATAATAAGACAACATACTAGGAGCACATAAATTATTAGCGACAGTTTGATATATCGCGTTAATAGTCAATAACTCGAAGCATAACATGTGCAGCGTTAATCACTTCCCCGATTATATATTTGACTTATTAGTGCATAATTAAATTAGCAGTAATTATGTTAGAATTGCATTAGTTTCTAATAACATCGAAGTTTCTAATCTTATAGCAACCTTGAACTAAATATTCAGCTAGTAATTGTAAGTAATTATTGACTGTATACCAATCGCAGTGTACTCAAGTGTTTAACTTTGTAACAAGCATAGTAATTTCATATAGAATTTATACCATCATATCCATGATATGTTGTGTATTTAATTACAAAATAAATGTGATAATTTTCTAATCTTCGACATAGTAATAATAATTAGTACCAAGAGAACGAATTGCAAAATAAAATTTATATTTTTTCCCTTTTGTTAGTTCTGACAAATAGGTATTCTTCAACGGTTAATTATTCATAATCGTAATTACAATAAAGAGTAAAACGTTTCCTAAATAATATTTTGTAGGTAGTCAGAGGTAGTATCATGTTTCATTGCAGCCGAATTGTGTCGAAATGACCGGGGAAATACCTCTAGCCTAACACCGCCTTAAATTGAAATGTCTGCTGCCGCATTCCGTTGACCCAATGGAGAGACGGAGGAAAGGAGGGCAACGCATCTGCATGAAAAGAACGCGTATGTCTATGGGCGTTGGTACACGTGAAAAAAGGCAAAGGCTCCTAAGGCTCGTGTGCTACACAAAAAAAATTATATACCCGTCAATATTTAAGTGGCGATATCTACCACCGTGACCATGGTTGCTGTAGAGTTTCTGAAACGTCAGGCTGGATAAATAATGAAATAAACCGCGATAAAGTCCGTAAAAATAGTTTTATTGTAATGACTAACATTCGCGTAAACTTAAATAAATAGTGCGTTGGCGTGCGCGCAGAGGAGGTAACTTGTATTAACAATTTACCCATGCGCGTTTATTTCCATTAATTCATTTAAGTTTTATTTTAATCTAAATTGTGATTTGGATCTACTTAATACGGTAATAAAAAGAACGCAATTATCACCTACATATTCTATTACAATGCGTAAAATAAAACATGCAAACCTTCATTTTTATGTCCTGGGCAAATGAATCAGTAGGTAATGTATATTTTGTTATTTAAACTTTCGATGTCCTTTGTCTAATAATTTCATTTCGTCCAGCTTTATACGTGCTGGTTTTAAATGATTTAGACATTTCGAAACACATTTCTATGTTCAAAGTCGTCGATTTTTCAACCCAGCCGATTTCTAATCGTAGAAATCGTCATGACCATAATAATTTTGACGACCAATAATATACTTATATACAATTATTTATTCATTACAATACTAGAGCTAATTAAAATAGGTGAATTAAATTGTCATTCTCAAATAAGTTTGTTTTATTAAATTATAAAGATAGAATTTGTTTTAAGTTAAAATTAATAAGTAAGAATATAAAGGCTATCGATTATGCGTGATGAGTGCGCATAATGGCAGCCTCTATTCAAACAGACGTGTACGTATATGTTGAACTTATACCTGTACGTTTTGACTAATGACTTGTATAAGAGCAGCGAGATCAACAGATGACAAGCAATTAATAGAATTAATTGCTGGACGAGCGGAAGTCAAGCGCCAGCTTCGATCGAGTGCCTCACGCTCAGGGTCTTGGACACGTTCGTTAATACCTGTAAAATATTTATTGAATTTCATTTGAAATTATTTATAATTTATAAACTCTTCATTGAACGACTATGAACCATAGTTACATCATGTAATATGAAAGGTCCAGGCTTATTTATTATTTACAAGTAACATTCACAAAACGATACATAATAAATTACACCACTTAAAATTGTTAAACGCTAAGCTTTTTGCCTTTACATCGTAGATACATAATTAAATATTAAAAAAAAAGTAGGATGGTGACCTCACCCCATTACACTGTTCCAAAATTGATGGGGTTGTCCTGCACTACAGGACACACCATCTGTGTAGGTGGCATCATTTCCTTTGGGGGCTGTGGGCTTCCGTCGAAGTGTCCTGATCATTTGCTATTCCGGGGCATCTCACCAAAGGCGGCGCTGATGGCACTCACGGTTGTTGTGGGTATTCGGCACTATAATGTGCCGAGAGCCCCACACACCACTGAACCCCATCCAGGGCTAGTGAAGGCGCGTAAATGCGTTTCTCCGCGTCAACAAAAAAAAAGGAATAGCAGTGGTCACCACCATGGTTCACGCCTTGTGGATAAAAAAAGGATCCTTGCAATAGAAAAAGGAGGCGGCGGTTAAATATGTGTTGCTGTTTGTAAAAACTGAAAACGCGCTATGGCGTTCGTAAAATATACCATATCCGCTTGTCCGACATGATAACAAAAGGTTCCCCACCAACGGGAGGTACGAACATGTCGACACATTTATGTTGGCAAATAACTTTGCGTTTGTGTACACATACTTTTGATGAACTGAAATTGAAACATAAATTTATAATAGATTTTTTTTAACCGTGAGTTAACATCTTTTAAATGTTTCTCTCAGTCTGTGTTATATTATCCCAGTTCTTGTAGAATTTCATGATTCTAGGTCAACTAGAAGTAGGCAATACTACGTCTATTTAGTTTTTTGACTGCAGACCGACAGATGGACAACAAAGTGGTGCAATGACATTATTTCTTACTTGAAATTAAGAAGTATACAATTGTCGTTGAAAGAAACCCAAAAATAATTAGCTAGTAGCTAATTATTTTTGGGTTATTAATATATTTATTAAGGTCGATTACTACATAATTATTGACACAAAATATTGACTGCATTTCCGATAATTTTGTTAAAATTTTATGAGACGTTGACAAAATTATGAAAATAATTTTCTAACATCGCCGTCATCACTATCGGTACTAATCGGTCAACTGCTGGACATAGGCCATATTGATGGAAGCCTTATAGTTTCGATGACGAAATTGTGAGGCTTCATGACGGACATGAGTCCGGTTGTCTGTCTGTATGTTAGAGACGTTTCACTCGGTAATTGCGGGTAGGTACTGTATGTATACTCTATATATGGAAGGTTACCTTCAAAATTTCAAACCTGTAACCTAGGAAAATGACGTACTATAATTTCGAAAAATAATATTATTAAGGGTAGTAACTCCGTGCATACAACATAAAGACTTTTAAACTACCGAGCGTTAAATTGTTTGACAATATTGAGTTATAGGATTCAACAAGGATTTACTTGAACAAAATCGATATGGTAGTCTAAGAGATATGCGATTATTTTGGTGCTGGACAGAAATTTTCATAGGCAAGTCCGACTTTCCTGTGCTGGTTTTTTCTAACATACCTACAATTTGATTTTCTAGTATGTTTTGGGAGTACGAACTGGAAACGAAATAATAAGCGCCTGATTTGTAGGCTACCTGAATGGATCGCGAGGAAAAAACCTATTTTGCATCGGCAAGATTCTATAGTTGATTCATAATCATCATCATCACTATCAGCCCTTATCGGTCCACTGCTGGTCACAGGCCTCTCTCAATGAACACCGAGACGACCGATCTCCTGCTACTCGCAGCCATCCCGGACCGGCTACTGTACGGAGATCGTCTTGCCACCTGGTGAACGGTCGACCAACACTTCGTTTCCCTAAACGCGGCCTCCACTCCAGAACCTTAATGGCCCATCTGCCATCTGTTCTTTTGAATGTGTGACCAGCCCATTGCCACTTCAGCGAGTCTAGTAGATTACTACTTTTAAATATAATTTTTACATTTACAACCAGTTTCGATTTCTTATCATAGAAAAATCTATAGGGGGGTAGTTAAGTAAACAATATCTAAAACTAACGGTAAAACTACTTTTACGGATTTTATCGCGGTTTATTGTCTTATTTATATAGCCCGAGGTCTCAGAAGCTTTACAGCAACCATGGTCACGAGTGGACTAGAGTCCTCCCGTGACCATGGTGAAACGTCGGGCTACATAAATAATTCAATAAACCGCGATAAAATCCGTAAAAGTAGTTTTATTTTAATGTCTAACATTCGCGTAAACTTAAGTCATCAATAAAACTAACGGTTAATGCTGAAAAAAAAAACTTGTTTATGTTGTAATCTATGATAATAATCCTAGTAGCTTTCTCACGCAATAAGGTTTAGGGGGAAATGCATGAAGGTAACATAGGACACTTTCACATATGTATATCTTTTTGAAAACATATAAGTCTACCATAGTACTCTAGATACGAGACCAAATCACGTTATATAAGCAAAACGCCATTATGGCAAGTTACAGAACAATTCCGGAGACGTCGAACTATCAAGAATTATAACATTATATATTACATTCATCAGCATAACAGGCGAATCTTAATACCAGATAAATTATAACGTGTTAGGAGGATTATGCGAACAAACAGAGTTATCTGCCTGAGCCTAAATCTTTCCATACAATATGGTAATTTTAACACATGTTACTTAGGAAAGTTTTGTGTTGCACAGATAATGTTCGTATTTAACACCATAATAAACATGATTGATTTTACATACATATATAATTACTGGTGTTGCCTGTATTGAGAACTGTGATTAGTATGCTAAAAACCATTGTTTATAGATGTACCTGTATATATTGCACTACGTGTAGGAGTATATAGAATACAACACTGGGTAAAATAAGAGTTTTCTGCACTCCGCCATTACCTAAAGTTAAGTTTTAACGTAATAGGAGGACAGAAAATCATGCTGCATAGGAGGAGGTAGTTCCGTGCATGGTGCCGGGATACTACACCCTCCTATGCGACGGAATTGGACCGGCACGACCGGGGAGGTACCTCGCGCTCACATAATACCGCAGTAAGGTGCCATCTTTAGTGTAGCGTTTCGTGCGGTTTCTGAGTACGCGGTGCCCATTGGAGGAGGGAGGGGTTGGGACAATAAATCGGTATGGTATTTACGTGGATATTCATGGGTGTCGTTAGTAGTAAAAAGGCTCCAATTTCTCGTTTGCCCCCATATTCTATAAAAAAAATATTCCATCTTTCCTTATCAGTCAAACATTATCGTAGCTGGTCCATCAGATGTAGATGCTTGGCTCAATATAAAGACCAAGTGTAGATAGTAGTGGACCAATAAACCGTGATCATAATGAAGGAATATTTACGCAGTGATCATAAAATATAAACGCTATGAACAAAATTCGTTTTCGAACACAGTTAAAATAAAGTTTTATGCATCTAATTAAAACGCCATATTTTACTACGCAATGCGTTGAAATGTCGTTTATTGAAATAACAACGGCCAATAAACCTGAGCAATAGAAATAATGGAGGCGGTCAACGCAAATTACCAGTACCCTAACTATGAGGAAACTACGATTGTGCGAATAATCAGCCATCTCTGCCCCTCTGTTGGGAAGATTTCCCTACAAATAGCTGAAACTTTTGTAATTATATTGATTATACGGTAAGATGGCCCATTGGAAGTGAGGATGAAAGGAGGGCAAAGAATACACATAACGATAAGCGTCGGCAGTCATCAAAAGGATCCAATTTCTCGTTCCGTTGCATTAAAAGAAAGTTAAAAATTGTTTAAATTGTTTAGTGCAAAGAAGGCTTAAGAGCAAAGTGGTTCATTATCATTATCATTAACAGCCTTCATCGGTCCGCAGCTGGACGCTGGCCTCTTTTGATGAACACCGAGACGACCGATCTCCTGCTACTCGCATCCCTCCCGGACCGGCTACTGTACGGAGATGGTCTTCCCACCTGGTGAACGGTCGACCAACACTTCGTTTCCCTAAACGCGGCCTCCCCTCCTGAACCTTGCTGGCCCATTTGCCGTCTGTTCTTCTGAGTGTGTGACCAGCTCATTGCTAGTTCAGCGAGCTTATTCGTCGCGTGATATCGGATATGTTAGTTCTCTGCCTTATGAGTTCGTTACGAATACTGTCGAACAGAGAAACACACAGCACAAAGCACGTCCAATAAAAAATAAAAAACGTATGCCCTCTATTCATACTCGCTGCTATGAATATACATATTTTCCTGACCTGAAACATGTGCTGTGGAAGCAAGGAGAATCCCAATACAGCTTCCTTGGATGGCGGATATATAGTGAAATTGTAATGAGTAAAGATATCGAATTGGATATTTAAATATTTTACGTAACGTTCATGCAAAGTTGTCGTGTCAAATAAAGAGAGAAACTTCAAATTCTTGTTTTGCCACAAGTATAACGCTACTGATAACCTTACTTGTACCTTGCATGCTTTCTTTTTCCTTATTTCTTTGATTTATAAGGTCCGTAATGCCTATTGTGATAACGCCGTGAAATTAGACGATGATGATAACGATGGACATCTATAAACATCCACACAACCAAACATTAATATGTCGCCTTGAAAAATAAATTGAAATAAGTTATGTAAGAAAAAATATATTTTGCCTTCTCTATTATTTCTATTAATGCACCAGGATAAAATATTATGGAAGAGATGAAGTTGATACTTATAAAACATCTACAATCTGCGATTCAAATCAAGTTTATCATCTGAGAAGGCAACAAAGCGTGTGTTGGGACCCGCTGAAGTTTCCTCGTGTCACACCTGCTACTTTCCCACAAATTGTAACCAGTTCAAACTCGCAAGTCGCCCGTTCCGACTAACTTGCTCTACTACTTCATAATTAATTCTTTATTCGAAACAACTTGGACAGAATGGAGCCGTAAGCACTTAAATAGTCCAAATTGTGTCGAAACGCGCCCATTTTTAATTAGTTCAGAATTGCACTTCAATAATTGTTAATCGCTATATTCCAAAGTTTGAAGCATGGAAATTAAACATTCTATTCAACTTAGAAATTATTTGTAAGTAAACGCTTTGAGCAGATATTGGTGGTAAATAATGCACATTGAGCTAATAATCCTATCCTTTATATGCCGTGCTCGTTCATGACTTTTTTATTCCATCATTTTTTATAGTATAGGTAGGCAAACGAAAAATCGAAACTTTCAGCGACTACCGACGCCCACATATATCTACATTATCGTTGTTATGCATTGCCAACCTTTCCTGCTATCCAATGGGCCACCGGCTACTCACAAACCGATACCGTCGCTAAATAACATCGGTATGGCGTTTCATGCAGTCAGTGAGTATCTGGTGGCCCATTGGAGGGATGGAGGAAAAGGAGGCAACGCATTGGCGTAGCAATTATGCGGATGTACATAGGCACCGGTAGTCGTAAAAAGGTCCCATTGCTCATTCGCTGTCCTATACTATAACAAAAGTTTGTCAACAATTTAAAAATGATTACAATGAAATAATAATTCACTCCATTTCATTACAAGACAATGTAGATGTTTTAAAGCCAAGTCAAATATACGAACCAATCTCATAGAATGGTATATCGTGAACAATGTGTTTGACAAATCAAACTGAAGCCACCGGCTCCGTGCTCCGGGTTGATGTTATACCATTGTTTCGTTTATGTGTACAGATGACAGATGGTGCCCATAAACCCCGATCGCGGCGAACAAGTTATTATCAGGATTCCCGACTAGACCTGTGATTAATGAACGGTGTTAACAAACGCAATTTATGTTGATACTTTTCTTTTAATCTGGACTGGCATATGTTTTGTCTTCTTTCTCCTTTCCACTGAGAGATTACAAAATCTGGGTTGCGGGAAGTTTTATAGATAATTCCATTGTAGATGTAGATATTTCCATTAGTACGTGCCGGCAGCCTGCAATCCAGCATCTTAGAGTAAAAAGTTCAGGATGGAGAAAAGAATCTTCTTTAATAGGGTCAAGTTACTAGAAACAACTTCACACCACCGTAAAGGGACAACTACGGTGTCGCGTTTCTTGCGGTTTGTGAGTAGCCGATGGCTCATTGCGGGAGGTGAAAATGAGATCAACGCATCGACATAATTATGCTGATGGTCGTAGGCGTCGGTAGTAGTTGAAAGGCTTCGATTGCTCGTTTGTCCCCCGATACTATAAAACACTAGAGACAAAAATATTGTGACCGACAGCTCTTTCTTTAATCCCTCGCTTAAAAGGATAGATACTATATGTTGTGGAAACTGACAAGCTAAGAAATGATCCAATGTCGAGAATGTTTGAGTAGACTTCTCAGAGACTATCGTAGCAAACTTGAACACGAGGACGTTAATTTTGAGTTAGACCTTAGGCGTGACAGCAGCAAAAACTGCATTAAATTTCATCCTTAAGTTTATTATTGGTAGAAGATATGCTATTGCATTTCTCTTAACAGTCCATCGGACTAGCGAAGACTTTTGTGTCTTCCAGTTCTCCTAACAATCATGTTGGCTTCCTTACCTTATATGGACATATCGCCACACATTTATTTTTCTCTGCTTCAATCGTTCCCCTGCAGCATCGGCTCCTTCAATGTACGTCAAAAGGAATGAACAGGAGATCTCCTGCCAGTAGCATCCATCCTGGACCGGCTACTGGAGGATATTTTTTCCAGAAAAGTTTCGGTTTTCTAAATGTGACCGAATCTTACTGACCCGTCTGTCATCTGTCCTTCTCGGTGTCTGATTAGCACATTGCTACATCAGCGATATTCTTGTATACATCCATGCAGATTCAGATCGGTTTAGTTCCTTTTTTTAATAGAATAGGGGGAAAACGAGAAATCGGAGCCTTTATACAACCACCGACGCCCATGAACATCTACATAATTACTTTACCGATGCGTTGTTCTCCCCACCCCCAATGGACCAACGGCTACTGACAAACAGCACGAAACGCGACACTGAAGATGTCTCTTTACGGTATACCGACTATGTGAGTGAGAGGTACATCCCCGATAGGAGGATGGAGTGTCACGCACCATGCATGGTACTACCTCTTCCTATGCAGCATGGCACTATCTCTTCCTGAATTATAGCAATAGTTTTTAACTCTTAACACCAGTTTAAAGCCGTGACAGTATTGCTCATAATCACATCATTTCACTTCATGTGCATAATTCTCTCGGCCGGTTCCATAATAGAGCTTCGACATACACCGCGCATATTAATCAGCTATTTCAATGGCTCTAATTAAGCTTGGCACTGTCAGTGTAACGGTAAGCGATGGACATTATATTTGAAATATCGAATGGCGTCTGAAAAAGAGTACGCATTACCTAAACCAATTTAAATGCAACGCGTTGCACTATTTACGGTGAATATTAACATAAACATTTTAAATGTTAATTGTTTGCACGGAAAATTAACAATTGGAACGGATAAACGATGCCACACAAACCTAATTATATACCAAAATAATTCCTAGTAAATTGGTTTTAACTTCGCATTAGGCTTATGCCTGATGCGAGTAGCTTAGGCCACTCGCATCCATCTCGGGCCAGCTACTGCGCAGAGATGGCCTTACCATGTGGTGAATGGTTGACCAACAGTTCATCTTCCTAAATGCGGCCTTCTCTCTCTATATCGAGCGGTCATGTCATGCATTTTGCATGGCACTACTTCGTCCGAAACATACTTGAACAAGCCGTGAAGCAGTTTAATTATAACTTACGGATACGGATTGCTTAAAATTATATTGTATTTCATTTACATAATATTAACCCTTTTATTTGGGCTCTTGAATACAAGAATGAAACACCAACGTATTTAAAAAATCTATTTGTATACTAATATATTTAATAATCTATTCTAAATACTAACAGTAATAAAACTACAACTTGCATTAAGCATGAGCCTAAATAATTGTATGTATTCATAAGTTCCCACCTGGTGAACGGTCGACCAACCTACCTTAAACGCGGCCTCCACTCCAGAACCTTAGTGGCCCACCTGCCTTCTGAGTGTAAGACCAGCCCATTGCCAGTTCAGTGAGCTTGGTCGACCGTTCACCATGTGGGAAGACGACCTCCGTGCAGTAGCTGGTCCGGGATGGATGCGAATACCAGAAGATCGGCCGTCTTGGCGTTCATTGAAAGAGGTCTGTGTCCAGCAGTGAACGGATAAGGGCTGATAATGATGGTGATGATTCATAAGTTACTTATTTCATGTCAATAATTTCTCCGACTGATATTTCAGAATACAAAATAAAGAAATATTTTAGAAATATTTTTTATTTACAATAAAAATACAAATTTAGAATGAATATAAATTGATGACCAAATTCATGCCTCTTATTTTTCCTTTCAGTATTAATGAACCAATTCCAAGTTGAGGACATGCAGGATGTATGGGCGCCAGACAAGATGAATAGGAATAAGCTTAGATTTATTTAACATATCATGGGCACGAGTGGTCTTTACTTAAGAAATAAATGTCTAACCCGATGTAATTCGACAGTCGACATAATTGATTAACTGCCCCAATTTCCCGATCAGACCGATTACGACAATCTGTTTTTCCTTAATTCTGGATGTTATTTAAAAATATGTTTTTTTTTATTCTATTTCCGCAATTATATTTGAAATATTTTTTGTGTGCCTTTTTGTGTTTCTTGCATAAACAGCGCGTCTACCACATTGTAGGCCATTCCTAACATCCATTGTTGTTTTCGGTTGAACCACATTGTAGGCCATTCCTAAAATCCATTGTTGTTTTCGGTTGAACCTTCTGCATTCTCTCAAACTTCATGAGCGTACCGAGACTGCATAGCATTCACTTCACGCAATGCTACATCGAACACATCGAGTCTATATTGCTGATCCAAAGTAGTATTTATCAAGTCACAAGAGTTTCTTTCACAATTTTCTATTCCCAATGACTCCAATTTTTAGTATAAAGGTAACAGTCAGAAAACAGTAGAGATAGAGACTTAGCCTGACCCGTGATTTACTTCGTAGCGCATCTGTATAAAAATTAAACACTACCAGTAGTCACCAAATACATCCAGTTGCTTATCAAGGGGACAAGCTGTGCTTAGAAATATTTATTAGCAACTACTTAAAAAATACAAACAACATTGTAGGTATAATCAAAACGGATCTATTTATAAAGGTTTTTAAGCGTACCCTAGTTTGCAGTACTTTGAATAAACTTGAACACTTACGGGCCATTGTTAAAGTGTACAGTCATTATACAATGACATCAAACTTTCATACAAAAGATTATAGTAAAGTAATTGTCATCCAATCGTTTCCACGAATCATCTATATTCATCAATCATCCAGAGTTTATAGGGAAAATAAAGTTGGCTTTTGGGAATGGTGTAAACATATTTGTTTTACCACTTTATATCGGAATTATAATAATAAATTACAGTCGTATGTTGCACTTAAAATATAGACTAGCCTTACCCGCGACTTTTTTCAGGGTACTTGAGAAATGTCCTACCGTATTACAGCGATCAAAAATATCGTTTGTCGTTGACCAGAATACTCCAACTAGACATATTTTTTAATATTGGTTAAGTGTTGTTGTGAAAGATTTTTCATTTTTTATTTCTCGAAATGTCACTGATTTCAGCTATTATCATAGATAAGAGATGCCTACCTCGTGATCATAGATTATAGATTACCTTGTGGCCTAGTGGTAAGCACGTTTGGTTACAGATCGTGACAAGCTTTGTTCGAATTTCCAGTCGGGCCAAAAAGGGTTACTGGAAGTTTTCTATATATGATGGCAGCGCTAAATCCCCCTGCATCAGAGTGTACGCTACGCCGTCGGTCCTGCGCCTGATTTTTCTCCAGTAATGGCAGTATGATATCCTAACGGAAAAACACAAATGCACTCCATATTTGTGTTTGCGCGCACACTCGTGCACTAACTAAATGTAACCTTCGTATTATCTATTTTATTTCCTTGATGACGCGGGAAACGCATTTACGCGCCTTCACCGGCTATGGGTGGGGTCTAGTGGTGTGTAGGGCTCGCGGCACATTACAGTGCCGAATATCCACAAAAACCACAGTGAGTGGCATCAGTGTCACTTTTGGCGAGGTGTCTTGGAACAACAAATAATCAGGGCACATCGACCCCCAGTCAGTCCACTAAGGAACCGACGCCCTATCCACAGCACGGTTGCCCCGCACCACGGGACAACCCCAACAACTTTGGAACAGTGCAATGGAGTGAGGTTCCCAGCCTCGCCCCTTGCTCCATGTGCAAAACCGCCTCCTCCTGTAGCTCTCTCATCCCCTCTTCGTCTAAGAGGATTACAAAGAGCAAGTCCTGCTCTTTAGTCCCCTCTCCTTATAAGACATCCCTCTCAGCTCAATTCGGTTCGCCTGGGTCACGCAAGGCTACTGAGCCCCACCACCACGACAGGGCTCGAACCATGGTGGGTTTCGTTAGTCAGTCTTCCACATCCACTGATAAATTGAAGCGGCTACAAAGATCATGAATGAATTACCTACAAAAATATTTGTCCACTTATACTTTACTCTATAAACATGCGTTAGGACTTAGAAGCACAACTTTAAATGTTCTATTCTCAGAAACATTAAAGGACAAAACCAATAAAACAAACATATAAAGATTTCGCTTGGCTTTTATTTAAATAACTCCTAAAAAATTCAGTCCGCCTTTTCTTAAACGTTGGTTTTGTAGGATCTAGAACAATTCTAAGCGAAGCGTGGATTAACAATATTACCAGCCCGGGGTAATAAAGCTTAACAAAAGAAGACTCTAAATACGAAATAAAAATCTAAATAAATTCACTTCATGAATATAAAATAAGTATGTAATCTGGATAAGTTTATTATAGGATAAATTAGTTCAGAATAAAATCAGTTATAGCTTAGGTGAAAACTATGTACTTACTTTGATTAAATGAGTAACGTTATAAGTTTCCTATTTGAAACAAACCAGATAATAATTGGAGTTATAATTGTTCGAATGTTCATATTTTTTTTAATAATTGTTACAATCAGAGATTTTGAGAAGGGTTTTTTGACTGCCTTACAATGCTGGAAGTGTCCAGTGCAGCTTCATCGGTTACTGTAAGACACGTCGGCCGTCGATCTAGGTGAGACTGATATTTTGAGAGGTGGGTCATGTTATTACCCTTTATGTAGTTAACGACAAAGAAAAAAATCAGTTTGGTAACTTGTGAGATGAGCGCATCAATACAAACTTTCATTATCCTCCTACACTCACAGATGGCGCCCTTTTTTATAGTATACAGTAGTAATTTAGCAGATGTCGGTTTTCTGGTTCCGACCGATCCCAATACATATTCACACAAGAGGAGTATACTGACGTTTGCCCTTCCCCCGCCTTCCCAACTAATAGGAAAGTCTCACTTCGCACCACTCGCAACAGCAAAGCAAATTGCGGTGGTTAATAATAAGCCGCCATGCACAAGAAGGCATCTCTCACTTACGTGGAGCGAATTTTCCCTTCAGTTGCAATTCAGGAATGACACTTGCTAAACACTAAATCTACTGATTACTACATAATATTCTGTAACGGTGCATCGAAGAAATACCAAGGGATGGCCGGCTGGTCACCAAATGAGAAGACGATCTCCGTCCAGTAGCCGGTCCGGGGTGGATGCGAGTAGAAGAAGATCGGCCGTCTTGGCGTTTATTGAAAGAGGACTATGTTCAGCAGTGGAGTGATAAGGGCTGATAATGCTGATAATGATGACAGGCGCATCACCTTCACTATTAGTGTAGTTTTATTTTAAAACAACTTACATTTTTGCTGGTAAAATAAATCTATTTTTGTCAGATTGGATTTTTAGCACCACCAATGTTATACGCCGCCCACTATCTTTTTAGGAGTATATTATATGCTTATCGCAGAATTATCGGGTTAAGATAAAGTAACTAAGTTGTCTGGTAATTCAATTATGTAAACTACGCAGTTTCAAGTAATTTACGGATCACAAACATTCGCGGTAGAAAATGTAACGTCTTCGGTTTACCGAAATGTTATCGCCAAACTGGCTGTATAATATATGCTCTACTGATACCTATCATTAGAATATATATTGTATTTTTCGGGTCTATTTGATAGCTTGCGACATCTGGAGATTTGACATCTCAGTCCAACTGTGAGGCTGCTGAAACTTTGACTTTAAAGACAAAATGAACCGCGATGAAATCCGTAACGTAGTTTTGTTGTTACAGATCAAAATTATAAAAAAAATAACTATGTTGGCTTCTAAGTACTCAGTCCACTGATTTTTACAACACAAGCAGTTTTAATTGAAATACGTTTTTACACATGCAAACGCCATTGTATACAATTACAAAGATTATTTGTACATAACATTCTCTCTAGTTAAAAACAATCGATACACTGGTAGATATGACAAAGCCAGAACAATGCGAGACAATAAGAGGACTGCGCAAACTGTGTACGCTCTGTCACTGTCAGACCTAATTAGTGGCGCCATTGAGATTGTCTGATTAATATGCGTATTGTCTCCTTTCATCCCGCGCCCGTTCTATATAACTATCGATTACATAACACGACTTTTATAATTTAGCGCACGCCACTGCACTTAAACATATGACGTGCCTTTTATATTGGGGTTAAAGCATTCTTCAAAACTAGCTCCTGCCTGTTTACAGCCACGTAAACTGTAACCCATGGAAGCCATGAATATTTTGAGATGTAATGTTTCTTATGTTCCAGATTCGGAACCTTGCGTGTTGCAACTCCATTCAGTATAAAATCGTGATAGAAAATTAAGTAGACATACAAACTTAGACGTTTATCAAATTAATTGAATGTCTAGTGAGAGGTTCGACCATGCTGCGTTGCAGTGGGAATGGGGCCGGCACGACTGAAGAGTTATCTCTTACATGAAATCGCCCCGAAATGCTTTATTTTGGACGTTGGTACTTTTACCGTCAACAGATCTCATAGCAGTGTTAATTTATCAGAATTGCCACTATATATTATAAAAAAAAAACATAGAGATTCGTGTAAGGTATATAAATGCATTTGACTCGAACAATACAATTTGACGTTAAAGTACTTACGCTCATATTTTCGTTATCTGATTAAATTCAATAGTGGCTCGCCAGCAGGTTTAGCCCGTCTCCCGAGACAACTGAGAGCGCGGCTCAGGTTTAACCGCTTGTTCTATAACTTAATATCGTATTTACTTACTATTATATACCAAACTATTCTATTTAATATAAGGAGAAAGAGTTTGAACTGACTTGTATTTGGTTTCCTGAATATTCCTCATGAAACGATTTAATGTTTTAATAGTCTGAAAGAGATATCGAACAATCGAGCGTAACGCTTTACCGCTTCATAACCATGTTCAATCTTAAGGATTAGAATCCATCCGTATGTTGAAGCTGACATGCTTGGTTTAACGACTTCGATATCGTTTCGGAAAACGAGAATCGGAGCCTTTTATGACTACCGGCGCCCATGAACATCTGCATAATTACCACGGTGATGTGTTGCCCTCCTTTCCTCCTCCTCAAACGTCACTTTACGACGGTATCATGCGAGCGAGAGGTACGTCTCCGGTCGTGCCGGCCCAACTCCGCTGCATTGTAGCATGGCACCTCTTAGTATTTGGGATAATTTAAAAATAATGAAGTATTGACATCTTTGAGAGGTGTCAGTTTTTTGTTCCATGCAATGTATTCTTGCCTACAAGCTCCTTGATCGGTTATGCCGGCATAGCAGATATATTTAACAATTTCTCATGCATACAGACGCTACACACTAGCTTGTAGCGTATTTTAGCCCTATACTGACATGACCCAATTATAGTCTCGTAGTTTCGCGTGGTGATCCGAAGTATCCTATATACAACAAGTAGCATAGCGTAGGCGGAGCGTAGTGTTGAAACGTAGTATATTATATAGCGTAGCTGTATTGGCGATGTAGCGTGGAATTAATGGCGTAGTATAATTCCGTAGTTGGAAGTGCGTAGTGACGTAGCGTAGTTTACTTATATTTAATGTCTAGTGATGCAACATAGATGTAATAGCGTAGCTGTAGTCACATAGAGATGTGACACACCTTTGAGGATAAAATAGTGTAGCTATAGTCACGTAGCGATGTAGCACATCGTTGTAACATAGGTGTAATGGTGTTGTATCATAGTGTGTCTGTAGTCACGTAGTGATGTAGCGCACTGTTATAACGTTGGTGTAAAGGCGTTGTACCTTTGCGTAGCTGTCGCTACGTAGCGATGTAGCACTTTATTATTATGTGTGCTCACACAATATTGGACTAATGGAAGTGTATGCCCAGAGTACACACACTTTTGAAAACACAACTCTTTGTATTTATTTTAAAACATCGAATATCATTGTAAAACTAAATTTAAGATTCTTGATTATTATTTTTCGTTAAAATGTCATAAAATAATTTCAAATGAAATTCTTTACATTTAACTTAATTTGATTAAAATTTATTTAATATGCACATCTATGTTGTAACTTTATTCAAAACTTTGAATGTGATATCAGACGTGAACAGCATTTTTTTATTGTTAACTCTTTACGGTGTGTTAAGATTATGTATATTGCAGTCCAATTCTGGAAATTGTTTCGAAGTAATGAATGAAACATTAGAAACAACAAACATATATTTTAGAGCTATCATTTAAAGTAGACAATCATTAGTGTGTTTTATAATGTCATAACCGACATAATTGCCAGTTCTGATGACAAATGTGGCACCGCGCTGCTCTTATGTGCAATTATGTTCGAACAACCGTTTATCAATGGCGTATTAAGGGTTATATCTTACAGGTGTTGCGCTGTTGTGCGTTAATTTATTACATAAATATTTAGCTTACTGTTACAACTCACTAAACAGGCATTACAATATATAAAGTGCGCCCATAAGTCTACCAGAAGTTTTGTAAATTAAGTTTTGTAAATTAAGTTTTGTAAATTAAGTTTTGTAAATTAAGTTTTGTAAATTCATCTTCCTCCTTGAAACCATCACCCCAGTGATCGCTGTCCAGGCTCTTAAAAATAATATGTAATAGGTAGTGCCATGCTGCTTTAGATTAAGTAGCAACTCTCACCGTCATGGAATCGTTGGATAAGGACACCTATCCTGAGAAAATCAGGGAACCACATTTACAATTTACGAAACCTCTGGCAGACTCATGAGCGTACCTCATATACCGCGATGCTAGTGCAGAGAGAGTTTATACGTGAGTGATATGTTTCCCTCCTGTTGTAAAATTCCGCAACACAGGAATGAACTGTCTCCCAAAAGTCTAAGAGTAACTCATATCATGTTTATGAAGGAAATGATCATACATGTCTACAATTGCCCAGCAAGTTCTAGATTTCATTCAAGTAATGAAACTTTACGGTTAAAATCTCAACAATCACCATTGCTAATATTATAAAATGTTTATGTCGAGACGTCTAAAGTGAAAACTTCAATTTATTACATCGCAAAGGATATTTGCGTAACATTTTCGATATTGCTAGGCTTTTCATTTGCGAACTAATAAATTTTGTTTTCAAATCGACAAGCCGAAGCTAACAGAAACAAGTAATAAAATTAATGAATCCCCACCAGTATTGGAGAATTGTCGCTGAATATTTAGCCATAATTATTATAAATAATTACGCAAAGTTGGCGTAAGTTTAACCATTAATAACATATCAATGTGAACAAGAATGCCCTCCACTCTTCCGTGGTGCGTCCTCAGAAACTTGCGCGGCGGTGGCTTTGTTCATTGTGGAACACTTTCGACGCGAGAAATTTAGATAATTTAATGAAACCTCTGTTATTGTTTTTAAATGTATTACAATGGTTGAATCCTCGCCTGCAATAAGGAGCAACAAGTTTTTGTTTACAGGCAGTGTAATTGCTTCCAAAACAGACATAGAAAAAACTTGTTGCTCCTTATTGAGGGCGAGGGTTCCACTATTGTAATACATTTAAAAACAATAACAGAGGTATCATTAAATTATCTAAATTACTCGCGTCGAAACCTACCTACTCAAAAAATGCCACATTAAATATCTTTCAAAATGTGCGACTGCTGTAAGAATGTCGAATGCCGATCGGTACCAGAACCACCCGCAAGTGTTATGGAAGGGAAATATTTCACCCCCAACCTCATTCCTTGCGACTTCTGAAAAACCCGTCGGAGCTTTTTGGTGAGTAGACGCACATACATATCTGCACAATTTTTATACAAACGTGTCCCCTTGCTATCGACGACCCCTTCAATGGGCCACCTGACACTCACTAATAGACAACATATGAGTGAGAGTTACCTACCCGTTTGTATCGGCCCAATGAAGCATATTACTATAATGTCCTATAAGCTTGCATGAATTTTTGGCATTCTTTCTTTCTGGTTCTGAGAACTGAATGTACCACATATCAACGATACATTTTACATTTATATTTTAAACTACTAAAATATTATTTTTTTCCGATCAATTTATAAAAACATTAATCAAACGCTAATAGGCTCTTGACCTCGCTTGTCAATCTCATCATTTACTTGAGTTTTTTTTATCTTATAAATTAGTCGTTTATTGTGCTTGTCGGGTCTGAATTTTTTTTTATTCTGGCGCGTGGAAATGCATTTGCAATTGTGGGATTTGCGTGGGATCCGAGGAGTGACTGGAGTTCGCAGATAATCCGAAGGGTCCCAATAAAAACTGGAGCCATCGGCTACCTATACCGTGGTGATGTGGGTCTGTCAGCAATAGGGCTTCTGTACGACTAGTCAGTTTCTTAGTAAGGAGAACTCCTGCATAGGCCATCGAATCCACCACCCTTTTGTAATATACCAACATAATGTCGAATATACACAAAAACCACCACGAGTACCGTTAGTGCTGCCTTTGCGAGGCGCCCCGGAGCAAAAATTCATCAGACCACCTCTGCGGCTAGTCATTCCCCTAAGGGACCGACGCCTCCTACACAGAAGAGTTGCCCCGCACCACAGGACAACTCTTCCAAATTTGGGACAGTGCAATGGGGTGAGGGTCCCACCCTCGCCCCTTGTCTCGTACGTAAAGGCGCCTCCTTAAGGTGCTCTTCCTATAAGAATTATTTGGCGTAGCTTGGGTTTACTTCATGCTACTCAGCCCCACCGCCACGAAAAGGCTTGATGGCTTGAACCATGTTGGGGCTGATCTATCAACCAGTCTCATCCAGTAATCTTTCTCCACTTGGGGAGGCGTGATAAGTTGCGCGTAGTGTCTCCATCGAACCCTTGGCGCTGTCTACGTGCGGGTTGTTGTCCATCCTATCTGACCTGCCGTATAGCCTATTTCTGGGACAGAAATGATATGGTTCTGGCAGAAAAAGGGTCATCACTGTAGAACTTTGAACAGACATGCTAGAGCGAAGGCTCTGTCCCTCCCTGCCAGGATGTGGTGCTTCATATAATAGGAATCGGGGTGGACGAGGGAGTACGTATGTACAAGAACTGGCGGTCTTGATGTTCAATAAAATATTCCTTAGGAAAATCTACACTACTGGAAAAGTGTGATAACTTTGAAATCCACTATCCCAAGAAAGGAAAATGTATTCAATCACATCGGTGAGTGATTGAGTGAATAAATGATTTAGGTAGCCCTAGTTGTGTGATATCGACTCGCTGAAAATAGGCCCCGTAACTGTACCGAGGTACAGCTATTATTAATTGAATAATACATTTTCTATTTGATCGATATCCTTCCCTCTATGGTCCGTCCGCTAAAATGTTTCGTTATAATGCATTTATAAGAAACAGTAATAGCAAATGCAATAACAACAATATTATCGTCCCAGGTCGGGTTCGACCAGGGGAAGGGACAGGGGGCGTCCTTTTTCATCACTGGCCTCGCTTCCTTAGGCGGAGTTGGGTCGCAAGCGCCTTTTCACAGGGGTCCTGGAGACTCTGGCCGGAGACGGGGGGTTTGGAGACCAGGTCGCGGTGCGTCTCGAAAAGGGGCAAGGTGCATACGCTGACCGGAGCCCGGGCGGCGCCGCGTGAGCGCATATTTAATGACAAGGAGGAAGAATTTGAGGCGTCCCTACGGAAGAGGGCGTTTCTAAAGGAGAAGGAGGGAGGAGCGACCATTACAGCCACTCCTATAATTCTAGAGGACATTGGAAGCTGTGGGGCCGAGGAGGTCAAAGTGGCGGCGGAGGCCAAACTGGAGCTAATCCTCGACCTCACGGATAAGTCGACCAATCTCAAAGGGGGCTACGCCTCCAAAAAATAAGAGAGCCGCAGGATCCATCAGGGAGATGATAGAGCCCCTGGAGGTCCACACGGAAGACGGGGAGGTGAGGCGGTTGAAGGCCCGGAATGCGCGGTTGCAGCGAAAGCTGGGCAACCTGCGCGAGGAGGTCCGCGCCTACACGCGGGTCTTTGAGGAGACGCGGAAGAAGTCGGCTAAGGGGATGGAAGAAGTAACGAAATCGTTCGACTTTATGAAGGAGATTGCCCAGCTGGTTGGGAATATGGTGGGCGCACTCATATCGGGTCTAGAGTTGCGGCTCCCTCCTGCCCCACCCTGCCACCCGCCTCTTGCCGTGGATAGTAGGCAGCTGGCCAAAGAAACAAGGGCCGCCATTGCAGCAAAGCGGACGGTGCTAGCGGAAGTCCCCGCCGAAGAAGCGGAGGGGGCTCAATTTGCGAGAGTTATCGGCCCTTCTCCAAAGTATAAAAGGGAAGGGTAAAGGAAAGGGGAAGGGAAATAAACCAAAGTGGACAGCGTTTGGTCCCTCCACGTGTAAAGCAGTTACCCCTCCAACAGAGAGGGGCGCGGAATAGCAAGCCCCACAAGAGAAAGGGGCAAAATGGATGAAATCCGTCCTTAAAGCCCAGTGCTTCAAAATTAAAGGAAAAAGTGAACCTAACCAAGTGATAAGGTGTTATGGTTGTGGTGCTAATGGCGTAATTCGTACTAATTGTAATAATTGCAATACGATGACAGATTCATTATATTCATGTAGTTTAATATGTCTCATTGTAAAGTTAGTTCATATGTTTGCAAAAATGGTACACATTAAGTACAAAACAATGTAAATAAGCACTTATCGTGTAATAATTGCTACGGTTTGTCGTCGACCATATGTAATGGAGAACGGCCGACCTTAGAGATTACAATAGAGGGTTTTCGTAGTACAGGACTCATAGACATGGCAGCTAAGCCCAGTATTGCCGGTTCGAGTCTGTTACGCGAATTGGGATACATTTTGACTAAAACGATTATGTCCGTACAACTTGCTGATTGCGTTGTACGTGACTTAAAAGTGTTAGAGTTAAACGTTATTTCGACGATACCTGTCACATTTATTGTTTTTCCCGACGCTGACAATAATGAAACACTTGGTGATCAATTGCTTACGTACGAGTGGTGAGGACATGGTTCACAGCCGGGGAGCCTCAGGTCATTCACACTTTGCGTTATGAAACTTCACGTAACTTCGAAGGTTACGCTTCCGCGAATGTTTTACATTCTGGCGAGAGTACAATGCTGTTGATTTCAGAGAAGGAGAGTCTCGCTAGACTTTTGGAAGAATATGGAGACAGAAAGAGAAGAGCCGACGCCTTTCGCTGTGCATCACATTGACTGCAGGGGACACCGACCCCTGTACCGCCGTATCGTCTCACGTCCGCTAAAAAGCAGTAGGAAGTACTTTGAACTTCCGCAAAATCTACGCGGGGTAATCAAGGATAAAACGCGAAAGGACCTTGCTGTCAGTCATCTCGCACTGATGAAGATGCACGTTCTCAGTAATACAGCAAAAGGAGTCAGCTATAAGTGCGGCCGTAATGTGGACGGTCCTTACTTAGCGAAGAAAAGGGTTATTCCGATCACCTATCTCTTAACTTACTCGGGGACTCCTGATGAAGTGATCGATAAATACCACATCTCGGAACTACGACGGTACCATGCTCGAGAAGGAGAATAGTCTGAGGTTTCGCAGCCAGTAGCGCCTAAACGAGGTAGAGATAGACCAAGGGGGACGGTATCGTCGAATCCTTAGATTAGGTTAGGATAGGTTGTTGTCCAAACGTGAGGGCACAAATTTTTACAAAAGAAGGAGTATGTAGGAAGGAACGATAGGAACGAACGATATTCAAATAATGACACTACTTCCGCTCGACAGTTTAAGCCCTATGTTATCATACGATTCGCCGTTCGCCAAAAAGCCAGCGACCGCCGATTGTTTTTTTTTTTTACAATCAGAGAGCGACGTTGAGATGTAAAAGAGGCATCACACACAATTCGTTATAAAATATATAACCTAGTTTTATAGTAGTAATAAATATAATCGATCCCAAAGTTCAAGCAGTGCTTACATACCTCTATAAATTTAAGATTTTTATATGGAGTATATAGCTCTGGGGTAATAGGTGCAGAGCAGATGATTTCAATTTTTTTTAAACGTGATAAGGAAATCATAAGGTGACAAGGGCTAACTGTTAATAAGGCTAAGACCTACTAAACATTGGTACCTGCAAAAAGTGTGGTCTTTTAAAAAAGAATCCCGTAGCATTTGTCTATTATCTAACCTTAACAAAATATCTATGGAGATAATGAACAATGCATACTAAAAATAATTGGCCCATAATATTAAGGGAACAATACAATCATGAAGAGAAGTTAACTCAAGTCTATAAGAGGCCCAGTAGCGTGGTTTAATTAGTAGTTATGCTATGAAATCCTGTTGGCTTTATTGTGGAAGTAATTAAGAGTGAGCTCTGACAATACTAAAGAGTTAATTAAGAATTAATTCTTCAAATAAAAGATTCTAATGTACGTTTTTATATATCAATCATCGCATGTTTTTTCTTGCAAGAGTACTGATATTTTAGTTTACAAAAATGTAATACAGCTACCTTCGCTACATTGCAAACCATTTGGACTACCATAAACAAGGAGACAAGATCTCACTCACAGGATAACTTCACATAGTGACAGCTATACTATGTTTATGGGCACTGGTAGTCCCGAATCATTGTCACCATACATCAGCTACTCCTATGCCTTATACTTAGAAAAATCCTGTTGTATGAAAGTTGGCTTACCGAAGACATTTTTTTTACGTGATAATAGTCTCCTAATTAATTCCCGATAGAGTGAAAGAGACGCCTCGTGACGATATTATGTCATACTTTTTCGCGCATGTAACTAGCGTTATCAATTTACAATATGATTTAGGCCTACCCTAAACAGTGTGCGAGTATAATCACAGCTACTCTTGGATATGAAATCTTGCAAAGATATGTAATAATAATAAATTGGCGCGCTGAGTGTGTATAAAATAACTCTCTAAGAGCTTGTCTCTAGGCTCTTCGAGTTTCAGCTCATTTTGGTTAATATTTAATCAATTGCTGACACGTGTCTTTATACCATAAGGGCGAACGAACAATTGAACTTTTCAACAATACAAAGAGTTGCAAAACTTACGCAAAACACAGGATATAAAGATTATTCGCGAAGGTAAAGGTAATACCAAGATAACAACGGATAGGACAGAATACAATGACGAAATATAACGTCTTTTATTGGATGAGTTCGCTTACAAAAATGTCATAACTGACCCAACTAACAGCTTTGTAAAAAGTACTAGTGATGTCATTAAAAAGCACTCCGAATCATTAAGACTGATCCTGAAATCTAATCCCTTCGTGTGCCAACCGCCGAAACCATTCCAATCCATCCATATCCAATCCATACAGGATTGCCGAAAATACACAAGGCTTTCCGCCGAATTAATTCACCAACATAAAAATTGGCTCAGCATGTGGCGAAAGTCCTATCACCACTTCGTGGACTCATTAAAACATTTACAATATATTCATACCATTATGTGGAAGAGATACAACGGCTATCTCAATGACAATAAATTATAGTCAGTTTGATTCATTTGCATGCTTACCAATAGATATATCGAGTATTATAAGAAAGTCAAAGGATAATAACCTACCATTGGAATATGCTGAGCAGTGAAATCCTCAATTCTACAAGCAAGCACACGGAATTGCGATGGGTTCGCCAGTACCCACCATAGTCGCAGATGTCTTCATGTTGGACGTTGAGGAGCAGGGAGGAAAACCTTTCGAACTTCACCAATAATAAGTGGTATGTTGATGATACTTACACAATATTACACAAGAGCAAAATAACCAAAGTAACCATATCCTACAACCATCAGTATAAACTCTAAAATTCAATTTAAGTTAGGGGCAAATATTTCTTTAGCTTTCTTAGAAGTTTTGATCACCCGTAATCTCAACAACACCTCAGATCATGCTGTTTATATAAAGCATGCCCGTACAGATGTGTATCTAAACAGCAATTCTCCTTACCATCCAATACTGTTATCCACCGTGGATGAATCTTTGTCTCAGAGAGCACGAGCCATGCGTGACAAGTAGTACCTGGACACTGAACTTCATCATGTCAAGCAAGTTCTGCGAGACAACAATCTTCGGGTTCCCCGTCTGCGCCACAGAAACCGAGCGAAACCAGCCACTTTCGAACGCTTATCTGCAATATTACCATATTTAAAAGGAGTCATTGACAAAATGGGCTATATTCTCAAGCGAGCTTCCTACAATGATTGAAATGACATATCCCTCCACAAGATGCAGTAGTGTATAAGCTCGATTGTGACTTGTTAGTCTCCCTTATTTAGGGTAAACTAAAGGATCTACAAAGACTGGGTGTTTCAAGAAGAGTTAGTGGCATACTGCATAGGAGGTAGTGCCATGCATAGTGTTTGAAACTACATCGTCCCATGCAACGGAATTGGGCCGGCACGATTGGACCTTTCGCACACATAATACCGCCTTAAAGTGATTTCAGTCCCGCATGTTCGTGAGTTTCCGGTGACCCATTGGGGAGGGGGGCGAAGAAGAACAAAGCAGCGGCGTAGTCAATATATGGATGTTAATGGGCGTCGGTAGTCGTAAAAAGATTTCGACTGATCGTGTGCCCCCGTCTTGCCGTTTGTCTTCATTTTGGGCACCTAAATAATGTGTAGAGAGTCAAGAATGGCACGTTGGTGAACAGAGCCGGTGAGCAAACCCCCGTGCATCTCCCATGATTCGCTCCGTATACCGAGAGGTAGGTAGGAGCTGAAGTTGGCCCCTGCCATGATTAGATTTGATAAAGCGCAAATCCTCACTAAAGAACCTTCTTTACCTTCTTCTTCCTTCCAAGGATAATCTGTGAAACTATTTAAATTATAAAAGATACAAATTTCAATAGAGAAGACGGCTGTTTCTCGCTGGATTCCGGGTCCTAACCAGAGGTCTTCCCTCTGATTGGGACCCAGAAACAAACATAATCAAATCAAAACTAGATATAACACCTCAAGACAGCAAGATATAATAATTCCTGTTTGCGTTAATCGGTGTAAGCAATTATAATTCTTCTGGTACTTTTAATAATTTGTGCCGTGAAAGAAATATATTCCATTCATCATGTATTCAAACCAGAATAAAAACAGTGAAGCTACCTAAACACTACAGGCAAAGACGCGGGTATCATCTAGTGGTGTACACTTTATTGAAAAAAGAAAGAAGTTAAATCACGTATATAACATTAAACGGAACATGCAATAACTTTGTAACTTTACATATATCGCTCGCTTTAAGGGACGTGAGCTTATTTCAGCATAATCTACAAGTTGGGGTAATAGCCAAGTTTCTAGTTCGCAATTACAGCTGGCTAATAGCGTTCTATTCTCCAGTCATTACTGTTCCAGAGTACATCTGTGGCGATTGTTTCTATTTCGGAGCCGCTCTGTCTAATTTGATGTTGCCTAATTTTATGACAACGAATGATAAACTTAAACTATTCGACTGTCTCAAAATGAATTAAGGAAGAATAATTTATTTGTATGGTATTTAAGAAGAATAAGCTCCTGAGGTTGCAATGGGCTGGTCACACACTCAGAAGATCAGATAGCAGATGGGCCACGAAGTTTCTGGAGTGGAGGCCGCGTCTAGGAAAACCAAGTGTTGGTCTACCGTTCACCAGGTGGGAAGAAGGACTACGCGCAGTAGTCGGTCCGGGATGGATGTGAGTAGCAGGGATCGGCCGTCTTGGCGTTTTTTGAACGAGGCCTATATCCAGCAGTGTACCGATAACCGATGTACCGGCTAGGTGTCACCTCATCAAATTGTACACTAAACCCTTCCTCGGGTGGCTATACCTACTAGTGAAAACCGCAAGAAAATTCGTTCCGTAAGATCGGTGGTAGAATCGGCTGCCGTCGTGCAATCTCAAGACACTATTTTAAAATCGGCTAATATATTTCTTGCAGGACGTCGATGCTTCTTTCAGTCTCCTGATATTTGTTTATTTGCAAAGTAAGTAATTTAGAATGAAGCACTTACTGGCCCCTTCCACCTTATAAAAAGTTGCACTTACTTCCAGCGTAAATAAAAAAAGGAGAAAACTTTTCAGAACTTTTTCTTTTCGAGGAAATCGATCCATGTGCAAGTGTTTGGACATAGGAGAACAGGGTTAGAGCATCACATTCGCATTGCTAATAAAATAAGAGGATATGATATCAGTGCATAGGAGAACATGTTAGGGTCCCCACATTCGAATTGCTAACAAAATAAGAGGAGAGAGTGTCAGTGCACAGGAGAATACGGTATGAGATCCATAATCGAATTGCTAATAAAATAAGGGGAGAGAGTGTCAGTGCACAGGAGAACACGGTATGAGACCCATAATCGCATTGCTAATAAAATAAGGGGAGAGAGTGTCTGTGCTCAGGAGGATATGTTTCTGTCCCACATTCGCATTGCTAATAAAATAAGAGGAGAGAGAAGAAAATATTTGACCGTAACGAAATATGAGTTGTTAGCAGAGGCCAACTAACAAAAGCAAATGCTTCAGCTGGGCATAAGAGGCCTCGCTATATAAT
>JAFELO010000490.1:142575-153842 GCA_017140195.1 Eumaeus atala
TTAGGACCGCCCTTAGTGGACTGACTGGCCATCGTAATTCTAACTAACTAACACTAAGGCTCAAGCCTGTGTGCTTGTGGGCTATGAGTAGGCGCCTGCGCTGCATCGAAGGGTCGAGGTTATTTACCAGATCCGGTTTTAAATTTCACGTTCTGACTTTGGGTCCATAGTGCAGAGACAACTGTCTAAATCTACTTCTTATTAAATGAACGCGGTTGATATGTAGTCAGTTCAAATAGAACGAATATCAATAATCAGACGTTTCAGTGTATAATGAGAAGCGCTAAAGGAAATATTTTAACTGTAACAAAGTTCTATCACATTTGATTTAGTAACTATATGATTATGATACAAAAGTACTTACTCAATCATCATCATCTCCCAATTATTTTCAGCAAAATATATTCTAAATTTACGCCAGACAGACGGCGAGCTCTATATAAAATTGAAACATTTCAAACACAAATATCGAACCGTGCTATTTCAAACAAAATCAATGTGGGGCCCATAAAATTAATATCAAAAGCACCCTTATATCGACGAGCTTTAAGCCTGTTTCCCCTTCTTAGCGTAGAAGTGTCCATGTGCTTGCAAACTTTGATTTGCGCTTAACATAACATTATTACCGTGCCAGTAACGTTGATTTTAGTTTGATTACAGTCCGTGTAGCACCACCGACATAAATATGGGGTAGTTGAGTCGACCTTTTGGAAACAACGTCTGTGTTTGACAGAATGATGGCATGGCGATCTTTCCACTACGCATTTTCTAGTCAGTGTTTAAATATCGGATATCGATTTGTAAGTTGTTTATTTAAAATTGACGCAGCGATTGTACGTTGCTAGTTTTCTGTAATTTAAACAGAATGTTAAGTTTATATTTAGATTTTGAGATTTATTAGTTCTTTTTTTTTGTTGACGCGGGGAAACGCGTTTACGCGTTTTCACTATCCCTGGGTGGGATCCAGTGGTGTGTGCCGAGTACCCACAAAAACCACCGCGGGTGCCATCAGTGTCGCCTTTGGTGAGGTGCCCCGGAACAACAAATCATCAGGGCACCTCGACGGCTAGTTAGCCCCGTAAGGGACCGGCTCCACCTTTTCAGGTGGGGTTGTCCCACACTAAAGGTCAACATCACCTACTTTGGGACAGTGCCATGGGGTGAGGTTCCCATCCTCGTCCCTTGCCCCGTGCACAAAAGCGCCTCCTCCTGTTGTTCTTTGGCCCCCTCGTCTTATAAGAGGGGTACCGAGAGCGATTCTCCTCCTGACCTTTTGCCCCCTCTTCATATAAAATGGGTGCACAGATGCCCCTCGGTTCAATTGGCTTCGCCTGGGTTCACCCCAGACTACTGAGCCCTACGACAAGGTTTGAACCATGGTGGGGAGATCTATTAGTACTGTGTTGTTCTGCATTAGTATACAATTGATATCTCTATACAAAGGTAGTACTAGCAGTCGACATTTAAGGAATTCACATTGTTGCATTGCAGCCGAATTTGGATAGCACGACCGGGGAGGCACCTCTCGCTCATGTGACATTGACCACAAACGACAGCTATGCTGTCGCGTTTGTGAGTTTCTGATAGTCCATTGGAGAGGGAGGATGAGTGGGCAAAACCAAGAGATTCCGACTGCGTTTATCACCTTTTAAAACATGTTTGGTAAAACTTTTGTCTCCTGTAAGAGGTAGTGCCATGCTGCATTCCGTTGCATAGGAGGACACTACATCCTCCTATGCAACGGAATTGGGCCGGAACGACTGGGGATACTCCCTCTCGCTCACTTGAGACCGTTGTAAAGTGACACCTACGGTGTCGCGTTTCGTGCGGTTTATGAGTAGCCGGTGGCCCATTAGGGGTAGGTGAAACGGGGGGCAACGTGTCGGCATAACTATGCTGCTATTCATGGGCTTCAATAGTCGTTAAAAGGCTCCGATAGCTCGTACACTATAAATAAAAATAAATTAAAAAAACTCGAATTATTTGCGACTACATCACGAACATACCTGTCGCGCCAACCAAACCTACCTATTAATAAAATACATTGCACGTATTAACAAAATACATTATGTGTATTAATGACAATACGTTATTTATATCGCTAATATCTTTATTATTTCCGAGTCTTAATTTATGACACGTCGTTCTCCATTACGCGAAGGAAATCAATTACGGTGTGCGTGACATGGTCGCAATATCGAACTGCCATTTATCAAACACAAACCCGGAGTAATGAATGTGACACATCATGGTACAATTAACCTACACATTACTAAATATAATACAATTACATTCGTCTCCGCCATTTTGCGCGACAGCCACGTCACAATGCTGGTCCGCGATGTTTTGGTGAGATGCACAAACAATTGATGCTTATTAATATTGTAATATGATTTGCCGCGTCCAAAGAGATGAGCAGGATTCCATTGGCGTAAAGACTTGACGACTTATTGAATGATTATTTCCATATAAAAATATAGTTATCGCGATAATTATATAAAACGATAACGGTTCTGTAATTGAACTTTTTTTTAGGCAAACGAGCAATCCAAACCTTTTGACGTCCATGACAGCAACAATGCGGATGGCATTGTTGCTGTCATGCAGATCCGTTTTCCCCTTTCCTCCTCCACTCAAATACTCAGAAATCGTATGTAAAGCGATAGCATAGGTTTCTCTATACGACGGTCTCATGTGAACAAGCGATACCTCCCAATTCGGCCAACCCATGCCAAACCCAAAACCAATGCAGCATGACACTTACTAGGACTCTTACTAAGCTCTCTGTGAAAGCATCTCCTGCTAGATTGAAACAGACGACTTGATATTCCATCTCACTCCCAGGTTCCGCCCAATCGGAACATAACTATAACGCCAATCTTTTTCGTATAAACTTGCTCTATTGATTTGCAAAACTTTAACACGTCAATAATATCAAGAGTTATTATAAAATTTACCATATTGAGTACCCAGGCCGAAGACTAAATAAATGGAAATGGGCATGGAAAGCTAAACGTTGAGCGGATTGAAGTTTTAGCCCTAAAAGAGAACGACAGTTTTTTCTCTAAAACAAGTGAAATTATTATAAAGGTACTAAAACATAGGTATTTAAACAACCGTATAATCGTCGTTTTGTAAAATAGTAATAGAATTTGTACACGTCGTGAATTAGACGCTTTAGGTGACAGAGCCCGTAACACACTGTGACAATGCGTTTATCCTTGATTATACCGTAGACGACAGAGGTGCATTTCAAAATAGGTTCTACCGCGACATGTTAAAGTGTATTTCGTTAAATTTATTGCTTGTGTTTTAGGTCCGTTTTGCAGTGGACAAGCCTTTAGTATTTGTAGCAAGAGATAACTGTACGAGCCGGCAGCAGACCTGTTGATGATAAGCGTCGTCGTCGATAAGGCCCTCTGCTGATGGAGTGGACGAGAATTTCGGCGAATGCATATTTCATGACTTGATTAAATAGTTCATGCTTTGAATTTCGCAACGGTACGATATATATGGTTTACCTCGTGATAAGTGGGCCTCTCTGAAATGATTCCATGAGGATGCTATATTTTCGAGCCTTCCTAATTTATTCTGAGGAACTGACTGGATTTTCGTATGTGAAGCCGATAACGTACCATGTACGTTATGATTATATATTTGTAAATTGTGTTCAATAATTTGACTTTCGCGAAAATGTACATAGATTCTTTTAGGTTAATTGAATAAGCCGATCAGAGTCCTAGTGGTTTAGCGACGACTGCGGTAAACAAAGGAATAGTTCTGTTCCAATTCTGAAAAGCTCCATACAGAACACAGCTCTATACAGAAAAATAAATAACTAAGTAATTTGTATAAATAATATATAAATGACGATATGTAAATATATATCAACAAATGACTGTAACAAAACAAATGTATACCATTTGATATTAAAAAATGAATTTAAGAAAGTATTTTAAAATGCTTTTGTTTGTTTTTTTTTTTTTTTTTTTGAAGTTATACTTTTGACTCATTACGGAAAAATGATGAGAGTATTTTTTTATAATGCGCGCGCACACCCTCACGAAAAACCGAAACACAGTTAGCTATAGTCAACATTTTAGTTTTTTTAAGAGTTACCATAATGCTTTATACAGAAATTTCCATTCTATGAAATGCCTTTTTTCTATTGTTAGTGTTGTTTTTTTTACAAATGTAAAACATTACATAAGGCGTAGAATATACTTTACTAAAAAGATCTTGTTCAACCAAAGGAATATAGTTTCTGAAACACGCACACTGTTTTTTTTTTAGTTTCGCTGTCGACGCACTAGTAGTAGTAGATACCTAAATACTAGCTCAACTACTGAGGTCGATTTTTTTTTATAGAACAGGGGGAGCAGTTGAGCAATACGAGCCTTCTTACGCCTTCCGACGCCCATGAACATCCACATAATTACTAGGCCGGAGCGTTGCCCTCCGGCTACTCACAAACTCGAAACGCGACACTGATGCTGTTTATTTTCTTTTCGGCGGCATTATGTGAGCGAGAGGTACCTCCCCGGTAGTGCCAGTCCAATTAATGGCACTATCTCTTCCTGAAGTTATTTTAGTTACATTATAATCCTCTCAAAACATTAAAATTGCAACTTAACAGTCTTCGGTGCCATTTGGTAGTTTAAGACACATTTTAAGTCTTACTAATGTAACACATGCAAAAATGTTTGGACTTATGGAGATTTATTACGCAATCCCTCCAAAATTACTGAATGGATTTTGATGAAACTTGTCAGTTTTGTAATGCTACAATGTACACAGTTATAAACATAAAACTGTAGAAGTTGTACCTTTTGCACGAAGATTTGTCTGAAGTCCACGCGGATGGAGTCGCGAGCAACGGTTTGTTCTAAATATATTTGCAGCACTAAACGAGAATAATTTATGTTCTCTATAATGTACTCTTCTCGTGTAAAGAAGAAATGTACATTCTGAATTCAAACACTACAATGTATAGGACCCACACTATTATAAATCGACAACACACACATTAACATACTGTTATTTCAATACTATATTGAACTTGTTAATTTATTTGTAATAGTGTGCTACATGTGCATATGTGTGTGAATTATTTCAATACCGTCTAAAAATCAAGGTGGCCTGCTCCATGTTATGTTAAGCGCGGCGCAGTACTTTTGCTTGTTTTACAAACGCCCGCCTGTCTCAAATGGCGTAGCTGTAAACTAAATTCGCCTCTAAAAAGAAAAATCGTACCAGTCAAGCAGGCGATCGCAACAATATCCACTACTTTAGGTCTCCGCATTTAAATATATGCTAATTTTATTCTATAAATTTAGTTTATACTTTAAATGTATAAATTTTAATGTAGTTCATGTGATACTTTAACAAGTGGCTTGAGGGACGTTACTTTAACGGGGAAAATATATCACCGGTACCAAACTATGTTACTTGGAAAGATGAACCAAATTTTAAGCCTCGTTGGCATCTTTTTGTACTATGCAGAATTGCAACCAAATTGGGTCAGCATTATTTGGGAGATACGCAAAAAGTACAGTTGTGTTATCACGTTTCACACGGCATGTGAGTTTCCAGTGGACTATTGGAGGAGGGGATGGAAGATGTGTAACACGCTTGCATAATGATTATGCAGTAGCGATGAAAATGATGATTTCAAGGGACCCAGTCATATAACGTTAATAAAAAATCCTACCAATATTATTAACGCGAAAGTTTGTAAGTAGGATGGACGTTTGTTACTCTTTTACACAAAAGCTTACTAATGGATGTTGATAAAACTTTACAATAAGTTTGCTCATACATCGGATAGACTATAGAAATAATAACTATTGCACGTGCTCTTGTCTGTAATTCACGTCGATGAAGTCGCGGATGAGAGTTAAAAAAAAGTAAATCATGAACAATTCCACACCACAAATAAAAAAAAGCATTTAAAATATAAAACATAACATATAGTAATAACACCATTAGTAGCAGCTAGTCATCGTATCGCGCAATAGGTAGCAGTGAACACGCCGGGCGGGAGATAAAAGTGATATATGCCGCCCAGTGTGTAGTAGTGTGCCACTAAACTTTATTTGTACCAATACGCCACATACTTAATGCTGAGCTTTTTACATTGCGCTTTATTGCCACCAGAATTGGCTCCCTGTCTATTTCGTTCCTTGTCACGCCGCAAGGCTTTTTGTTTGTATTGAGTTATACTTGCGGCTGATTTATTTGTATCGTGATAGGTTATAATATTGTTATGCACCGTAAGATCTGCACCTAGACTTATTATATTTAGCAAAAAAGTACTATCAAAATAAAAGAGAAAAAATTGTGTGTGTACTGTACACGCGTTAGAAGTTATATCTCTTGTTACTAACAAGAGAAAATCTAAAATGTGGTCTATAGCTAACTTCAGGGTGTTTTGTGACGGTGTTCGCGGGCATCGTAAAAAATTACTATCATCATTTTCCAAATAATATAACTTCAAAAACAATTATACACTTATATTGTTATATTTCATTGTATGTGCAACGTGAACATATACACCAAGAAACGTAAGTTACCTTATATGAGTGATTATATTATCATGTTCATACTTCTTGTTGGCACGGCCCTTGGTGCGCCAGCCCAGCCCGCACTTTTCATGTATTTTTATTTGTACGTTTATTGCACACACTTTTTATATCATGTAACATTAAAACATTGAAATAAAAGTGAGAAATGAACATCAAGTAACGCGTGTACTTCGTATACTTTCTACAAGAGCACTTAAAAATTACAACAATGAAGTAATTCACTCGATACGGTTCCCGATGTAAATGAAAGTGAATTTATTTTATTATTTCTCTAACTACATCACAGTGCGGGATTCGAAAATACGAGACCGTAGTCGCACCCGCGGGGTATCTCAGGCAGTCCTCCTACACGAGTGGGTCATTAAACAAAAAAGAGACGAATATTTCTGGGAAATGGGAAAAAATCGGTCGCGCAACAGAGTGAATAAAATTTGCTCGTCGTTAATTTAGAAATTTCAAGTTTTCCCAGTCGATGCACGAATTGAACGCATACCATCAACGTCACGTTGCCTTGCCTGTTGTTTACACATTTTTGCCGAAAAACGTTTAACCACTGTTAATTGAAATATCGATACTACTTCAAGTTCTTGTATAAAATTATACTATCGATCCGCCCTGGCGTCACCCGTAAATAACGGGCGCCAAATTATATACAATTATAAATAAATTTTAAAAAAACAGTCGCATAAAGACAGGCAGCGTATGTGGTGTTTGTTTCATATCATGTACAAAGTAGCGTATATGTGCCTACTTCGTTAAGTACTTTTTTTTTAATTGTGATAAAACGCAAATTATAACTATCTTATTATGTCTTAATAATGCAGCTAGTTAAGGAATTTTCATGTTCAGATAAGATCTTCCTTATATTACCCCTGCAAACACAGTTACTTTACCCTGGCATAGTAAGGTGCGGTGGGCTGTGCCAGTCTGGCCCTCTGGTCTACTGGTCCTGACCTAATAGCTCGCACTTCAAACCCTATATTTGAATAAGTAGTGCAAATACAGTTCTGGCAACATTAGCATAAAAGATTCTTCACGGGCACAATAATGTATAATTGATACAATAAAGTATATTAATATCGGGTGGGAGGAATATATCTGGCGGAATCGCCGGGAGGAGTGCTGGAATCAATTGTTCAGCGGCGGTTAACGGGCCAGCAGAAACGATAAGCAAAACTTATGAGAGCTATTTTGTTTAAAATATTGCAACGCGATTTCTGAATAGAGGATAATCTTGGAATTTTATTTCACAGCTGTGGTTATATATTCTTTATACGAGTTTACTCTATAAGGAACAATTTAAAGTACGCTTTTAAAAGTCGATCTTAACGCAATGTAACGCTTTAACTCGATTACATCGTTTACGTCTTTTGAGTCAATTCGGGATCAGGTTCGTAACAAAAAAAAAATACGGATTTTACCCAATCCAAAATTTACAAAAAAACTATTTTTATGTATTTAATCACGATATATTTAATTATTTCACTAGCCTGGCGTTTCAGAAGCTTTACAGTAACCATGATCTCGGGTGGACTGATAGAGATGGTTCTACTGAAATAACGGGCCAGTTAAACAATTAAGTAAACTGCGATAAAACCCGTAAAAGGAGTTCTTTTGTAATTAGTAACATTCGCGTAAACTTAGACATCAATAAATCATGTTCGTTGCTTTAGTAATGCTCCAGTTGCGTGTATCTTTTTCATATTAATTTTTTTTTTTAATCTAGTAACATATTGTAGAGACGCGTAGCTCGCATGGGACCAGTCTCCACCACACGAGGAGTCACAGAAAATCAGTGTCATGTCATTATAATTAATTAAATAATTATATAACGACAAAACATTTTTAGTAACTGAATCGCAGTAAAATTTAAGGAGACCTGCGAAGCCAAACGGACTCTTACCAAGTACACGAAGTGGGAGATCATAGCTATCACTACTCTGGTAATAATAATAATACTATTTTAATTATAATACTAAATTGCCCACTTTAATTAAAATAACTATGGTATCTCTACTCAACATCATGTAATTATTTACGATTTATGTAATGCGTCAGTCTCATATCATTATTATTTACAAACTTAAAGTGGCAGCTGCGGGGTTTCAGTGGGTGTTTGTTTTAATCGCTGGCCCCACATACCAGTTCACACCCAGGACTTGAGGATACGTGAAATCATTCAGATTTTCACAACTGAATAATAAAATGAAAATCTAAATCAAACCACAACATTTATTATACCAGAGTGTGATGATATTATGTGTGATATTATACCAGCCTATGACCGGCAGTGGACGTCGTCCGGCTGATGATGATTATTATACCAGACTTTCATTTTAAATAACAAATAAATGTATCGTGCCTATATTAAATTGCAATACATTATGCTTGTTGCGGTTTATCCGTGTCACGCTACGTCCCCGGTGAGTCCCGGAAACGAAGGTTCTAGTAAAAGACGACAAAAGGAAGCGGAGGCCCATAGGCCTTTTATAAAATCGCTAATGATTCTTTTGAGGGCGCGAGCCTTATTTAAGTGCTTCGATATCTTATTGACCTTCCAACTACTATATAATATCGTGTTTCATTGTTGCAATTTCAGTAGATTTAAGGGATGCCTTACAGCCTTGTAAGACGTAGTGTCGTTCTGCATTGCAGTCGAATTGGGCCGGGGAGATACATCTCGCTCACTTGACACCACCGTAAAGTAAGAGATATGCTGTCGCGTTTCGTGAGATTAAAGTAGCCGGGAGCCTATTGGAGGGGAGGAGAGAAGGAGGGCAACGCATTTGTAAGACGATGTCTGTGTGTGACGGATGTCTGTGGGCATCGGTAGTTGTCAAAATGCTCCCGTTTGCTCGTTTACCCCTATACTACGATGGCCCCCGGCCGTGCCGACACACTTCCGCTGCAATGTAGCATGGCAGTACTTCTTACTAAGCTTATGTTTTCTGAGGGACCGCAGTGGAAATAAAACATATAGTTAATTGTAATTTTCACCATGGCTTGCCGCTTTTTGCTCTACTTGGAGGGAGCAGTGCCGTGTCGTCAGATTTGGCAATTTCTTTTAATAATCATCATCATCATCAGCCGAATGACGTCCACTGCTGGACATGGACCTCCTCCACAGAGCGCCACAGGTCACTTACATCCAGCGGCTCCCCGCCACCTTAACCAAGTCGTCAGTTCATCGGGTAGGAGGCCGTCCCACACTCCGTCTTCCGGTGCAGGGCCGCCACTCGAGAACCTTTCTTCCCCAACGGTTATCGGTTCTGTGATCAATATGGTTGACCAATGTGGCCTGCCCATTACCAAATCATCTTACTGAGTCTCTTAGCTATGTTAGTCGCCTGGTTGATAAATTTTAGTTGAAAATATTTAGCAAAGTATGCGACTTATGTTCACTTTATGAAATAAAATCGTTATCGTTGTCAAATATGGTATAAAGGGGACAAATAAACAGTCCGAGCTATTTAATGACTACTGATACCTATAGATATCACGTACACGCACAAAATACTGGTATAAAAGCATAATTGTGACTTAGCGACGACAACGTGCTAGCGAGAGGTACCTCCACGGTTGTCTCTATTCGGCGATTATTTTTTTATCAATTTTTAATTAAGTTACCATAATGTTATCGTTTCTTTAACACATTTTTTGTCACTTTTTTTTTATCCTTTATGGATATTTTCCGCCCCAAAAAACGAAACGCCTATTTGTACCTTTATATTATATATCATAAAAACGGATCGTAAAAATATTTCCCGAGAGTTATTCATGAATCGTAATAAAAACATAGGGGTTGAATAAAAATAACCCCTTTTTCGAATGAATAAAAATAATTGTAATTTACTTAAGCGATTAACTAAAGTAAATATGGACGGAACGATAAAGTAATCTTTCTTATTCTATATTCATAAACGTCGTGAGCTGTATCGAAAAATTAAAAGACGTTCTGATTAGAATATTCCAGGGGAATTATGGTGACTGTTTCCTCTTAAATAGTAAATAGTATTTGCTTTACAGTTTCTCTAAATGTTTTGCATACTTTAAGCATTCATTGCTGCATTTGATGATATCTAGTATTTTTTCTAGGAACGCATTTACGCGTCGATAATTGCCTTAGGTAGGAATAACTAATTAGGTCTAGAATATAGAAATTGCCTAAATTTATGCCAAACTAAGTAATTAACTACTTAAGTATACAACACATTGTACAAGACCTGTGAATCTATTATATTATCGCATACGAATTAAAGAACAATTATAATTTATGAAACATGATAACTTGAGTGCCTTGTTTCATCTTTTTTGTTGCATATCTGCCTACATATTTGGATAGTCTGTATTGTGATGATAGCTATGACAGCTAATCCCTGTGTTGGACACATACAATATCCGGCACGGCCCCGACGGCCATGGGATGAGCCACCTTGGTTGTGAACCTCGGTGATGTGTTATAGCTTACCATCGCACACGTAACACGAGGAGTGTTACCTAGAGTCACACAGCCCTTCCTCCATATGTCATCCTAACGTAACGCATCAACACATATAGCTACATAACATTTTTTTGAAGATACTGTATTTGAGTTTGACTATGAACACATAGGATTACCCAGCGATCTTCAAAATCACAGCATATATACACAGCATATATACACAGCATATATACACAGCATAC
>JAFELO010000490.1:153977-187124 GCA_017140195.1 Eumaeus atala
CATACACAGCATATATACACAGCATACATACACAGCATATATACACAGCATATATACACAGCATATATACACAGCATATATACACAGCATACATACACAGCATACATACACAGTATATATACACATCATATATACACAGCATATATACACAGCATATATACACAGCATATATACACAGCATATATACACAGCATACATACACAGCATATATACACAGCATATATACACAGCATATATACACAGCATACATACACAGCATATATTCACAGCATATATACACAGCATATATACACAGCATACATACACAGCATATATACACAGCATATATACACAGCATATATACACAGCATATATACACAGCATATATACACAGCATATATACATAGCATATGTACACGTATTGATGTACTTTATTGTAACATCTTCACGTCCCTTACAGTCACTTGTCTTGTATAGTCCATATTCAATCTGCGAACTTCAAACAAACCTAACAAATAATTTAAATTAATTTATAGCCAAAAATGTCTGGCCGATAATTATGAAAACATATTTCGTGACGCGGTCATAAAATAAACAATTAACGGAAAAAGCAACAGCAGCAATCAAATTTAATCAACGATTTAAAAAGTACATCTACATAACAAACAACAAAGCCGATCCAGGTAAACATGGCTGTGTAAGGTTTATTTGTTCGTGTAAAATAAAAAAATAATAATAATAACGCTCGGTCCCAGTCCCACTTGACATTCGCAAGTTTTAATTGCAGCACTCGGCGCTACTCCTGCGGGCGGAGTGGCGAGCCGTCACCATGACGCTCACAAAAACTATCTGCAGAGACACACTTAGCGTTAGTAAAGATGCCACCCGTTATGTACCTGGTAGTTACTAATGAGGACTGCGCTTACAAGCACCATGCCGTCATCGAACGTATTCATATTCAATGCGTTTAAGTTGTGTTATGATTATTGACGTTTTTTTAATATATTAATATTAATTATAATTAAATTTGAGCTTGAAATACATGGTTTATTTTTAATCATTTAGATTTCAATTTAGTATGCTATTGCGCATGGATATTTCTATGACATTATACAAAACAAAATCGTGATAAATTTACATATTGAAAAAAAAAACAAAATATCTCCAGGCGCATATATGCTATACCTTCTTTATATCTCAACGTACGACGCTATATATCAGGTTTAACTGACAAATCCGTTGACCGTGACGTTGCGCAACATAATTAAACCCAGTATAGTACAGGACGCCTGTAAAATCTAGCGGAATGATTGTCTCTTATGTCCAATGGTCTACCTCCTCAAAAAATTCAAATATTCTGTCACCGGTTGTCACCATTGTTTATGTCGACATTGTTTATATCGACAAATAGCATCGAACAGGCGCATATCTGCGATAACATCTATTTACTCTAATGAAAGCGCTCTTGTGTTGCAACTTGCACCGGTTTGATTTACACGCGTGTTCCTGCTTTGATACTACTATGTCTCCGTGAACTTTGAAATTGGGAAACGAAATCACATCACTACTCCTACGTATACAATGTTTACAAAAATATTGTACTTTTCATTTAAGGTATGATACATAATAATAATTTATACGTACTTTGTTATACTGATTTGATCCCGCACTAATTTCCGTTGAACTATACGTTATGGGACCACATACGCGTACCACCAATTACAGATAACGTATTTCAAATTTATGTATCAATTACACGCAAAAATTTGTAATTGTTATAATATTTTTGTAAATAGATAAACTTTTATCCGTGCGAAGCCAGGACGGCAATATATATGATATATTGTCTTTAATTATAAATCAAATGTCAGTAAGAATAAGAATCTCGATTCTTTACTACTTTTTCATAACAAGATATACCTTCTGTAGGCTGTTACAAGTCTCATCTCTCATGTACGCCTTAAAAGTAGGTCGCTGCCGCCCTGAGAAATAAAGGCCCGAAAACTTTTTACTTTTCGGTTGCATTTAAAGAGCAATAGACTAAGCCCTATATTGGGATCAAGAACGTGATCTTTGGATTTTAATATGGTATTTTAATATGGTATTTTATAGTATAGGGGCGCACACTGACACACAAAGACATACCCATTATTGTCAAGTATGTGCGTTTCTCTCCTGTCCTGCTTCCTTGAAATAGGCCACCGGCTACTAATGAATCGCACGAAATGCAATAGCATAGCTGTTACTTAACGGCAGTACCCTCAGTCATACCGGCCCAATGCAACATGGCACTACCTCTTTAATAGGTACATTAAAATCTGAAGTTAAAAGATTATGGAGAATTGTGGTTACCCTTGCTCTTCAAGGCGTTTCAAGTATACATGTGACTTATACACCATTAACCTATCAATATTCCATGTAAATAAAAAGAACACTAAACGGATTTGGCTAGATTTATTTGGATTTGGGTAAAAGGAATCAGTCATATAGTTAGAAACGAATGTCTTATAATTATCCACATACAGAATTCCCACACATTTTCGCTAAACAGCTAGTCAAAATGTATGGAAGTGACATAATAAAAGCATCATATCGCTTATATTTACATGAATTTAAAGATACCTTCTTTATATTTCACAGTACGACGCTATATATCAGGTTTAATTGACCAATCCGTTGACCGTAACGTTGCGCAACATAATTGAACCCAGCACCGAACCGGCACAAAACTGTACAACTATTCGTTATCAGTGTCACTTGTGCAAATAAACCATGCCAAGGAAAATAAAAATCTACTTCAAAGCGATGCTCGTAGGTCCGAGGTACGCATTTAAAAAAATGGGACAGCTTATGCACCCCGGCGAGGACGGAATGTAAGCGGATGGGGGTGGGAGGGGGCGGGTAGTTTATGAACCGAACTGATACCGGAGACCCAGGAAAGTGTTCCGAGCTTACGTTCAGGATTTGTATGTGAGGTAACTGTGTAAATATACACGAAAATTACCGAGATATTTTTATCTTTCTTTTTTATACTCAAGATTCTTGAAAAATTGTAATTACCCTCCTTTAGCGTCACTCACACCTGCAACCAACCTTGAATGTAGGTCACGAGAAGGTAGACCGTAAAAATATACGTGTTTTAACATAGGCATACTTACCAGACCTTACTTGTTGCGCTGTAAGGGAAAGTTCTTAAAAAAATCTCAAGAAATGTTTTACTTCCCTGTTTTCTTAAAAAGTTATAATTAAATGTAGGATCATACTGAGCCTGTCTGAGAGAGTACCGCGTGTTATTTTATGATGTAGAGGGCAAACGAGTGACCGGGCCCCGTGACGATAAGTGATCACCAAAATCCACAGACATCCGCAACGCCAGAGGTCTCACAGATACGTTGCCGGCCGGTTGAAGAAATAAGTAACCTCTTTTCTTGAAGATATGATCTCTCTAGGGCAAAGACAAGCCCTAGGGTTCGTCTTTAGGGTTTTATATTGTTAATATAAACTTAATCTAGCATTGGCAGATGACTGATCGTTTTAATGGTAGATCCCCATCCTACCAAGGGCTTGTCTTAGATGATATCACAAAAGCCAATCCGGATATGAACATATTATAGATATATACAATATCGGAAAATTCTCAATAGTGTCCTTTAAGCAAGAAACACATAAAATTATTACTGTACGTATATATATATATATAAAAATATTCACAATAGTAATCGATGCAATGAAAATAAATTAGATAAGTGGTAAAATCGATTCCGAAAAATTCTTCACAAAACGAGCATCACTTTCCTTAGTTTCTTTCCTAATAACCTGTCACACAATGCCAAGGAAAAGATTTAAAAAAGTAATATCCGTAATATATCGCGGATCACTTTTGTGACATCATTTATCATAATTTCCGTTGACATTTGTTTCCCAAAAGTAAAATTTAAGTCAATCAATAAATTCTTTTATTTTTACGTATATAGTCAATGGTAGATAACAACAAGAAACCCCGTTAGTGTTGTTTCGCCCTTTGTGCTTTCAAATGTGCATAAATGCGGTTACATTTAATAAGTTAACGAATTGAGAGGTTGTCTGATTAGACTTTGCAGTATATTTCCATTGTAATTAAAAGGCTCTCTCTACCCCCAATTGTTTGAGCGTTGATTGATTGAGCGATTGGAGCCTTTCAACGACTACCGACGCCCATGGATATCTGCACAATTACTATGCCTTACCTTTCATCATACCTCCCCTCCAATGGGTGACTGGCTACTCATAAAACGTTTGGTTCGTCGATCGGTTGGTTGATCTGATAATTGCAGTATATTTCCATTGTAATTAAAAAGCTCTCTCTGCTGTTATACTGGGTACCCCCAGTTCTGCAATTGCCAACTTCATTGCTAGATTTATGAGCATATGCAAGAGGTCAACATACACACTTTAAGTCAATACTTTCATTAGATATTATACTGTAATATATTTTATAGCATAGTGAGTCAAACGAGGAATCGGAGCCTTCTTGACTACCGACGCCCAGGAACAGCCGCGTTGCTGTGCCTCCTTTCCTCTTTTCCTCCCATGGGCTGGGCCGCCGGCAAACATGCGGTTTGTGAATGCGCAATTATCAAGCGAGAGGTACGTCTTCGACTGTACCCGCCCAATTCTGCTGCAATCCATGGCACTACTTCTTCCTAGAAATATTATATTGCTGTTATTTTCGACATATGCCACATGTAGGCGCTATACTATTGTAAATTTGTATTGAAATCCATTTAGTAGCTTACAAATTTTTGCTTTTATAACATTAGTAGGAAGTTTGCGTTAGTTGTCAGTAATTGCAATATTTTTATATCTAAGTTTCTCTTCGTCAGCCCCTCAATGCTGAGGATCGTGACCGCATGTTCTTCTCCACTGTCGCCTGTTCTGCGCTGCATGGTACGCGCGGTGAGGTGACGAGGACCCCCAACAGCCTCTCTAATTTGGTCTGACCATATTATTGGAGCACGAGCTCTAGCGCGTTTGCCCTCCATTTGACCCAGTATTATTGTTCTGTTCAGTCAGATTCGTCACCATTATTCATTTATTTTCACTTGCAAGAAATTATATCATTTTAAATCTCAATTAAGTGGTAAGAACCAGACAGACATTTATGTATTCTTTGCAATGAAAGCGCGAAAAACGCAGTGACAAATCGTCCAGTTTAATTTGTCTTAGCTCGGTGATCATATCAGTATTCATTTCTGGTTATCACTACAAAATATTATGTAATGAGTTAAAGATAACTTTTTTTAGAACCCAGGGGAACAAACAAGGAATCTGAGCCATTTGGTGGCTGCCGACGTTCATTAACACTGCACGGCTAATTGTTATATTCATCCGCTGCCCCCTTTCACTCCTGTCTCTCCCCCAAAGGGCCACTGGCAACTCACAGACCGCTCGTAACGTAACAGCACTGCTATCACTTTTCAAGCGGTACCGTGTGAGCAGACATATCCTACTGCAATGCAGCAATGTTACCTCTCGCTAAAAACTAAAAGAAAGAGAGAATTATTAAAATAACTGCATAATAGACCACTTTAGAAGAAACACACTCCCATATAAGGTTGCATATTAAGGAAATGAGATTTGGCCAGGTTGCATATTAAGGAAATGAGATTTGAGCACGCCCTCTGATTGTTCCAAATGCTTATAACCACATAAGCCACAGTGCTTAATTCCTTTATTTGAATTGGAAAAAACATAATTAAAGACTATCTGAGCAATATAAAGAAAATAATGGAAGTATTGTCTCAATCAAAGTAATTTCATTTACTTAGTCTTGCCATAAATATTTTAACAAAGAAAAAAATATTTTTCTAATTGAAAAAAATATTTATTGCTCTTACGGTGTGTTAATATAATACACAACTATAAGACAATTCCAAACATAAAAGGCTTAACGTTGAGTTTTTAGTAGAAGCAGCACGCACCCCTTCCATGGAAAAATTCTTCGCTGTCAATCTTATGGATTGTTTTTGAGGCTCCAGATTAGCAACAATGATTAAATTTTAGAGCAAGCTGTACTGTAATCATAATCCAGCGGGTTATGGTAAAGACTAGATGAAGGCTAGTCTTCAGCTCTAATCAAGTACGGATCGGTCGTTTTAACCAAGATTGGGTGGACCAAGCTTTATGATCTAGACCCGAGTCTTGGTGAATGAGCCATAATTGATCACTGAACGTGGTGCTATTACGGGACTTAACTACATTCTGAACAATGATACCTTGCTACACTTGTGCCGATCTTATGGTACCATTTTCACAAAAATATGGCTGCCATTCCTTCATAGCTAACACACCACCAAACTATCTCTGAAGTCAGATAATGCCCACATAGCACTCAGTCGACTGATTAGAAAGCTATCTTAGAGATTTGAGCATAAATACCGCCATTTTGTTTGTTAAAATGTTGTTCCATTGTAAAAAAATTGTCATCCGCAAAAAAAAAAATATCTGTGATCTCCCTTGCATATCGCTTCCGTAGTTACTTCAATTTTACCACCCTATTCATCTTTACTTTTTCAGCTAAGAAATGACCAGTGCATCTCTTATAGGCTGCAAGACCTCAGTCATCCCTTAAAATACGCTACATGGTTCTAGGTTCTATCTTCATTTCCCGAAATAAAACCGATTGTTTTCAGGCGGGATTTCTTCGAATTATGTCCCTTACTGCTTTCACCACCACCGTGAACGGCCTCACGTAGTGTACGTACGAGACCTGTTTCTGTCACAAACACAGAAAGTCTTATCGTACCTATTAATATCCCGGTACACAAATATTTGATTAATACGAAGTATATGGAGAGTTTTAAAAATTGCATTTGGCTCCATATCTGCTTTGTATAACGCAATCACAGCGATTCTGTTCTCTGTATAATCCCACTCGATTTTAATATCGCAAAATATTGTACAATAAATTGGCGCGAAAATGAGAAAACACAATGAACAGTCGCATAAAAGTGACAGATGCCAAACTCGTGTGTAATATTTTTTTAATTTTTAATTGTAACATTATTTAAGGCCAGACTAAGTATTATGTTAACTGTTAAGATTGAAAAGTGGAATAAATTCCTGAAAAACGCATTACAAATAAAATCAGGAGAGTAATATAACTAGATGCAATTATCTTATATTAATTATAATCAATGATTTTCATTATAAGTATTTTATTACTTTCGGTATAAAACCTACATAATACGATTTAGTAACAGATGTTGTACTCGAATTTGTAATTGTACTGTCTTTTCTCTAATCAAATCTAAGCTAAAGTCCTGTTTAAAAAAAAGTTAGACTCTAACTCCGAGAACAAACACACAAGCAACAATATCGTATAAATATATACCATTAGATATCAGTATGGACGTAGCCTTACCGGAGCGTGGGGGTAGTGGAGGTCGATCCTGCGGCAGACATGACTTATTACGACCACCAGGATACAACCCTATTTCGGTCCTAATGACGACGCTCGTATAGAGCCCTTAATTTCGACGCCCCAGGATTTTTATTAACGCCTTCAAGCAATTTAGGGTACCAAGTTTATTGTGCTACGAGCTATTTCCAATTAATGCGATTTTTTCGCTTTGATTAAAGCACTCAATCTGAACAATCGTATTACAATTGTTCTAGAGTGTTCCTCGTTTTTGTTCATAGACGAAGTCACGTGATTTTTTGCGCCACCGAAAAAGTAAAGGTCAATAAAATGCTATTTGGAATTATGGGCCATTTGGAAATATTACTTTGTAAGAAACTCGCAGGGTGGATGGGGGGGTGTGAGCGTTCCCTGTTCGTAATTTGAGCAACGCTAACGGCACTAAACCGTTTATGATTCGGCTCTTAGAAAAGTAAAAAGAAGTGGCTATACGGAACATTATAATGATCGCTTTTATATCATAAAATAATTTTCTGTAAAAGGTAATGCTAATCTAGAGGCGTTGCGAAAATTGGGGTAATAAAGGACATCTCTTGATATTTATGTACCATACAAGGAACAGTCACAAAATTATACACACTTACGAGATAGTACCATCAAGGTGTGCAACACCTTGATGGTACTATTTCGTAACTAATCGCGGCTGCAAAGCCGTGGTAGTATTTTTAGTAAAGAGTTCCAATTTTTAGTATGATGTAGTGCCACGCTGTATTGCCGTAGAATTGGGCCGGCACGAATGGGGAGATACCTCTCGCTCACATGTTACCATAGCGACATCTTAAGATACGCGTTTCATACTGTTTGTGAGTAGCCGGCGGCCATTGTGAGATGGAGGACAGGAGGGCAACGCATCTTCATAATAATTATGCGGATGTTCTTGGGCGTCAGCAGTCGTAATTAGACTCCATTTGCTCGTTTGCCCTCCTATACCGTAAAAAAATCTATTTCTCATATACTTACGTCGGCTAACTACTACACTATCGTTTTCCTTACGGATTATGAGTTAGCCGTGTATGTAATAAAAATTAACTTGGTACTTAAGTATTTCTGTTCATAAATCTTTGTGGCCAGTGTAATAAAATATTGCTTAACCGCTAACTCAATATCTAGTTAAAGTACATTAACCTATCCAACTAAAGGTCATTGTGAACGTAACAAAATTGGCTACCGGATATTCGTCCGCTCTGGTAGATCAATGCTTGGCATTCAAACTGTGCCAAAATTTAAAAAAAAAACACGTGATATAGGTAAGTTTTTGAAATGTTCATTTCTATTTAGCAGTTGGATATTGTACAGTATCTTTAATTGATCTAATAATGGTTTAATTTAAATGGTTAAAAGATCATAATTAAGATTCCCTTATACAGTACATTTTTTATGTGACACACGCTCGTGTCATCTCAAAATCAGTAACTTTAGTTTAGATAATCTATGCACCATTTCAATATCTGTTGATTTGTTGGCAGTACTAAACGATAAATAAGCTGCGATATGATATCACATATATGTCAATTACCACATAATGTTGACCATTAGACTTACATAATCAAATCGGAAGCATCAACGCACACCAATCTTGCGTGGATAAATAACAGAGCGTGGAATATTCGCGAACATGCGTGATCCATTAATAATTGCCGCCAATACCCTGATGATGAACCGTTAATCTAGCAGCCAGAATATATTAGCATTATTAACGCGCATTTACCATGCACTCGCGTAACCTAAACCTGATAACTGTAACGCGACGGTAGCGGAAAGCGTTGATAAGTTTCAAACAACGTGTGACTTTTAATCGCTCTTCAAAACTGGTGACAAGGAATGACGTCGACTGAGATAACTTTCAGATTAAGATCCATAGTAAAAATAAAATAGTACAATATTATGTTTTAGCTTTTAACGCACGATTGCGTTATGTCTCATGAAATGAATATTATCAAAGCACCTGATAAGTTTATGTCAATCGTACTTAATATCGACCATTATAGCTTACATTGTGAAAGGTTTAAGTCCATCAGAGAATAGATAACAGCGATAGAAATATTATTTAACAAAATTCAATTAAATTATTCAGAAACATAAAGTACGTTAAGCCTCGTATCTTTAAGTGGTTGAAGGGATTTTCTTTCTATCGCCTCCTCGCTCGGTTCCTCCCCTCGGCTTCCTCGAGCGCCCTTATCATCGCTGACTATCTGCCCGAACATACGTTCACATAATATGCGTATATTCCACATTCGGGGCCGAATTTTTATAGTCAACTTAATGTCTTTTCCAAATCTCTGGAAACGAGCAGATGTAACTTTATCTATAACCAGCTGAACACACGCCCTCTTTGTTTAGCGTTTTAGAGTCCAATATCGGACACATGTCAGTTATACAAAAAATAAACCGACAACGCAGTGAATATGCAATGAATCTCAATTATTTATTTATTGCGAGACTTTATCTTAAAATCTATGAAACCTTCTTTAAAGTACATAAACCTTATCCATTAAAAGATAGAACTAGTCTACTCTGATTTTTTAGATATCGTCAGCTAACAAATAAGTGTACTTATGTATGAAGAGGGTATAGATATAGAGGGAGCAAGACAAATCTGTTGTGACAATCGACGCTTATGCCACTAGGAACACACTGCCAACCACGTAAGGGATCTAACAAGGAAATATGTTGTTGTTATATTCAAATAATTGTTCTTTTTTTGTAACTATAAATAGAAAGTCATGACCATGTTTATTGTATGATAAGCAAAAATGTTTAAATTAGTAACAAAAATGTTACAACTTCACATTCAAGTACATGATTAAAATCGGCCTGATTCCGGCTCGCTGATTGATAATTCCACGTGAAAAACCTATAGAGGCATCAAGATTAGATTCATATCAAATACAAAATCTTGGGGCAGAGAAAATCACACTTTTAATTCAACGCAATCGAAAAATACGTCCATCTATGTTACTATTCTGACCTTCGAACAACGTCAACTAAAACCCATTAAATCATCTATAAATTTATAAATATCTAAATAAAAAACGCTTTAACCTTATTACTTTGTACCCAAAGATTTTTTCAGTGATATAATACAATGTCATTATAAAACTACAATGTCAAGTCGGTTGTTTGTGATGTGATGATATAAATCCATTTGAGTATATAAAATTTAATGTCTTACATTACAAGTTATGCGCGAAAAATTTAACCCGTCCATGCAGCCGAGTAAAAACGCCCAAATAACGAGCCCAAGTTATCTGAAAATCAATAAATTATACCTCACTCAGCGAACAAAGTCCCATTTCTGTTGATATTTTTACAAGTTGGGCCATTCAATTAATATTTTATGCACAAAATTTGAAATTTGGCATAAGCTCAGTTTCAAGTTTTGCATCCCATTTATATTAAACTTGGGAGTTTTTAAACGACCTTGTTAGTATTGAGAAATATGAAGGCGTTCAGTGACCTCACCTTTCTATGTAATTATCCCATCATATTTTATTTTTATAAACAGTGGCGTTGAACAGTAGCAGTCACGTAGCTGGTAGGAATACCAAAAATAACAAAAGTTATGATGCTCCCATCTCTCAGCCTACATTAGAGGAACTGCTGTGAAGTAGTGTTGTTATGATAATAAAATTTGAATTACAACAAATCATACATTTATGAGTACTACAGGAGAGCGGATGAGGACTTTTTTAAGAGGGGCAAATGAGAAATTGCATCCTTTCGACGACTACTGTCAACCATAGACTTCTGCATAATTGTCATGCTGGTGCGTTGCCCTCCTTTTCACCTCCTGTCCAACGGTATCACAAATTACGTCGCTAAAACTCAGAATAAAATTTTCAGTTGCTACTGCTTTATTCACCAAATAATATTTGCCATTCATTCCGACAATGCACCACACAGTGATTGTTTGTCTTTGCGTTTCACATCTCTCTCACATACAAAACCGCTTACGCTACCTTTATAACTGACACACGTATAACGCTACAATAGTCCCGGTAACTACAACATGGATTGGGCAGCCACCAGAGTGACGAAGCAGCCCTTTTTAGGGAGGCACTGTTTCCCCCAAACAGGGTGGGCTAAAAAAAAGCTTGTCCCACACAATGGGGGGTAGTAATCATGACTGCCCAAGGATACCAATTCTTCGTGGTCAAAGATGCGTAAAAAACATAAAACAACACCATGACGTTCGGTGCTTGGAATGTTGCGGACATTCTTCTCGATCGTGACATTTTTCTTTGTCCAGAAAAGAAAACTGCTGTAGACGCTATAGAGCTTTTGAGCTATCGCGTGGATATAGCCGCGCTTAGCGAAACCCACATGCCAGATGAAGGAGAGCTCATAGAACACGTACTTTTCAGGTACGTTCCAATTCGAACTTTTTTTGGAGTCCTCCATAAAGCCTCGAGCTAAACCAACCGCCCACGTTACAGGATAGGACCGCCACGTTATAGTAGCCAAAATGAGCCAACAAAATAAGAAAGCGGTTGGCATTGATAGTATGTGGCGAACTCCAAAAATACGTAGGGGAGGGTCTTTATATTGTGATATGGAAAGTTCTTACGCAGATGTGGTGCGGTGAGCAGGTTCCCTGTGATTTTAAGATCTCACGTATCTGTCCATTGTATAAAAGTTAAAGTGACAGCTCACATTGTAATTCCTATTGTGGTATATCACTCCTCTCTACGCCTGGTAATGTTTCTGCCAGGATTTTGCTCCACCGTTTAGCATCATTCTCGGAATAAATACTTCCGGAATCCCAATTTGGCTTCCTTCCAGAAAGAGGAACCTGTGAGGCTATATTTTGTGTGCAACGACTGCAAAAAAGGAGTCGTGAACAAAGACGACCATTGCTTCTTTATTTTATCGACCTTGAAGAGGTTTTCGATTGTGTTCCGTTAGACTCTCTGGATTGTTCTGGAGAAGGTATTCTATCCGGCGAAGTTTGTGCGTTTAGTTCGACTGTTACATGATGTTGTCTGTTATTGGATGTCTTGTTGTGTATCCGTAAATGGGGAACAATCAGATTTTTTTACCGTCATATGTGGTGGTAAGCAGGGTTGTGTCCTTGCTTCCACACTCTTTACCATTTATTTTGCAGATGCAATCAATGAAAAGTCACAAAAAGTAGCTACAGACATCCATATATGCTTTCACCTTGATAGAAACTGCTAAAAATCTTTAAAATTATTAATTTAATTAGACTTCAAATATACACGTATGATTTTGAATCTCAAATAAACTTTACAGTCACTGTAATATAATAATGTCTTAAACTAAATTAACTAAGTTTAGCAATGCACCCGAAGACGGCGATCCGAGTTCTAAGTAACATTTTATCTACAGCGTCATCAATTTTGGAAGGCACTTGATGCCGTTTATCACTTAACTATGAAAATCGTTAAGACGTTCTATTGACCTAATTTTTGCCACCATCACAAGAATTATTAAGAAAAGTGAAGTGAAGTGTAAGTAAAAGAATAATTTTTAATAATTGTTCTTAGGTGCATTTCAATAATTGTCACAATCGTATAACCAGAAGTTATGCAGAACATTACAATAAATAGTTTTACGGATGTTATCGCGGTTTATTAAATTATTTATTAGCTACATAAATAATTTAATAAACCGCGAAATAACCGTAAAATTAGTTTTATTGTAATGTCTAACATTCGCGTAAACTTGAGACATCAAGTTATGCAGAAGTTAAAAATGTGGCAGGAATCGTGAAAAACGCAACGAATCATGTTGGTTGAATATGGGAGAGAATAATCGATCAGACTTGTTTACAAAGCGTCTTATCTTTAGTCTTCGCTGTAGAATTTTACAACTCACACTTTCCACAAAGGCGGACTATATGCTTTTACTTGATTACGGTTCTCTATTTGATCTGTCAACGCGTTGGCTGATTGAGTTAAAGAGACGGCAGGTTATACCATCTCGCTCACAGGTTGCTCCCATTTGTAACATTACCATGACGCGGAACGGTACTATGACGTCTTCCTTTTTTTTTTGCATGTCGCATTAGCGATTAGCAAGGTGTTATCACATCAATTTAAATAAACAATCTAATCAAGAATTGCATAATAATAGAAACAGAGCCACAACTGTCCCGACTGTGGGCGTGGTCCGTATTCATGAGACGTGCACCACAACACAACGTTAAAACAACCACGTGTGTACGTATAACGTGTTGATTTATTAGAAAACTACTGTTTGTTCTCACCACTTCTTAACTAACTCCAATATAAACTTTTATTCCTTTTGATCGCAAATGAAACAAACTTTAGTTTCTCTATAAATATCATTAGACACTCAATTTCTTTCTTTATAATAACAGTAGCAAAATTATTTTTATGCAATTATACTATATAACATATATTAAGTGCTTTATTACTTTATGCATATTTTTTAAGTTTTAGGGGGCAAATGAAAAGAATAAGAAACATCCTAAACAAATACTGAAGAAACAGATTTTTTTTCTATTCCACATCATTTTGGTATTCTTTTAGTATGAGTCAGGGGCAATCAGCCTATTGATGACTACTGACGCCACTGGACATATGCATTATCGTTATGCAGCCTTCCTCTCCGTCTCCCCCTCCACTCGACCACCGTATGCTTCAACAATGTGGTCATCATGTGAGCAGGAGGTACCTTCCCGGTCGTGACGCCTCAATTTGGCTGCAAATGCAGCGTCGCGCCACCTGTTACAGTGGTATATACGGTGTCAGATCAATTGTATCAACTGATGATGAGACGATGATCTACCTGCACCCATAGATATCCGAAAATCTTTCTGCGCCACCCAGACTCTCATAAACACGAAACGCGTAGCAGAAGGCCGTACCCACTTCACTACGGCGATGGTAAATCGAGCGCAAAGACTAAAGGGGTTGGCAAAGAATCCATCAAATCGAAACGAAATACAATTGTCAGCTCCATTAAAGCAATAGACATGTACAAAATTAGCATCTCTAGTTGAATGCCGCTGTATTTTCCTTATTGAAACCAATTTACAATGCAGATTTTCGACTCCAATATGAAACGCCCCTCGAAATTTTATATTTACTTTAAATTATTATTGGCATTAATCTGTTTGGAATATTCCACTTCAAAAGATTTGCTCGTGATAAAATAGCGTATGGCTTACTCATTTATTACACTTTTTTATTGATGAAGCCTGGAAACGAAGTGAAAATCAATGAAAATTATGTGTACCTTGGAGAATAATTAATTATTTTGTTAGTTTCCATACACATTGAAGTGCATATTACTTATTATAAGCATGTTGTTGATGACAAAAGTCTTCAACCAATACGTTCTCCCTGTGATGACCTGCGGGGCCTAAATATGGCCTCTTAATTTAGGACTGGTCCACAAGTTTGCGGAAGCTCAACGGGCTATTGAACGTGCTATGTTGGGTGTTTCTCTGACCGACAGAATTTGTAACGAAGTCATAAGGCAGAGAACTAAAGTTTCCGATATCACGCGACGAATAAGCTCGCTGAAGTGGCAATAGGCTGGTCACACAATCTGAGGAACAGCTAAGGGCTGATAATGATGAATGATGATGATGATGAAGCATGTTCAAAATCATTAGTACACCATGTAGCACTGCTACCAATGCTATGTCGTACACAGCTCTTGTGGCAGTGCTAAGACGTAGACGCTAATAAACGCATAGCAGCGAAATTGCAGTACTGTTGTGCTGTGCATATTGATATAATTAGTATACTAATTATATCAATATGCACAGCATCTTGATTCCAAGTTGGCTATACCAATATCCTGGCTCCATCCTCACGTAGGTGGACAAGTGTGGCGATGTTATATTTAAATTTTCATAAATCCATTGCGCACCATATCTAACATATTATAATTCTAATAAGAGCCCTATATATAACTATGTGGATAGAAAAAAGTATATGTTATTGTTTTCTTTTTACCAAACGAGACCTCCACTCCAGAAACTTACTGGCCCATCTGACATCGGTTCTTCTGAGTGTGTGGCCAGCCCATTACCACTTCAGCGAGCTTATTCATCGCGTGATATCGGATACTTTGGTTCTCTGCCTAAACGAAGTGTTGGTCGACCATTCACCAGGTAGGAACGCGATCTCCGTTGGCTCTTGGCGTTCATCGGAGGGGGCCTATGTCCAGCAGTAGACCGATAAAGGCTGATAATGAAAAAAGAAATTGTTTTCTATTCTAGACTTTTCATATACAGTGAAATATGGTCGACTGCCTTTTAAATTATTTTATATACCCACTAAAACACTCTGTTTAAATAGTGAATAATATTATATATTGATACCTAGCTTCGTCGAGAAAATTTGTACACATAAATATCCATCATAGAAATCAACAGGTTTTCATACTGTACATAAATAAGCGTTTGACTAGTTTCAGCTATTTACTTAATTGACGTCCAGGCCCGGGCCTGGGTACTTCAGCGTTTTTCTTCGTACTACTTCAATTATTCTAATCGAAACTTATTTACAGAATTATTCGTCCATTAGCGAATAAATTACAAAGTTGTGCAATTTTTTCCCTCGTAATATAATAAGCACAGAAAAAGTGAGCTTTGGGATTTTTTTCTTACATTCGTTTTTATGCTTCGTGATAATGTCGCCTATTTGAGAGAAGTTGGTTCATAACTGCGAAAATAATGTAGTCATCATCACCAGCCGTAATTTTCCAAATATTCTTTTAACAAAAGCCATGACGGTGGATCTCCTGATATAACAGTATATAGTTACCGAGTTCAGTAACTCGGACATGCTTCTATACATATGTCCGTAGAATCCATGCCATATGTTACGACTCTTTTTTTTAATATGAAATACTGGTTTAGGCTGTGATCGATTAATTATTCTAGTCCACTTTTTAATAAGTGTACCTTACTAATTATATCTCTTTATATTTAATCAGAGGATTAATATTTAGATGTTAATTGTTTGGATTTACTTCAATACATTGTTACAGTGTCTTTCCAATTCCACGTGGCCATTTTAATACTTATTACGTCAGAGCTCGGTGCAATCCTTACTCGGACTGGTTACTGAGAATAGATCCTTTCTTTCTAGCATTGAAAGTGAATCTATGGTTTGTGTATCCATGAGATCATCATTATCATTTACATTATCAGCCATTATCGGTCCACTGATGGACATAGGCCTCTAGACATGGGCCAGACGACCGATCTCCTGCTACTCGCATCCATCCCAGACCGGCTACTGCACGGAGGTCGTCTTCCCACCTGGTGAACAGTCGACCAACACTTCCTTTTCCTAACGGGGCCTCAACTGCACTTACTGGCCCATCTGCCATCTGTTCTCCTGAGTATGTGACCAGCCCATTGCCACTTTAGCGAGCCTATTCGTCGCGTGATACTTTAGTTCTCTGTCTTATAATTTAGTTACGAATTCTGTCGGACAGAGAAACACCCAACATAGCGCGTTCCATAGCGTTGCAGCTCAAGCTCATGCATATATGCGAAAGTATAATTTAGGACTCCCTAAATTAAAAGTCCATAATTCGGCCCCATGGGTCATCACGGGGAAACGCACTGGTTGAAGACTTTCGTATCCAAGCTCTGCGGTATAGGCGACGTGAGAATTTGACGAAGCTTCCGGAACTGAATCCTTCTATCGGCTTCCTTCTCGAAGTTAGATATAACTAACCTAATTGCAATAATTGTCCGAAGTCGTCGTATTCGTCTACGACTTCGAGAATAGAACCATCGACGTTAACCGGCCTGGGGAGAACGTGTTCGTTGAACATGACCTTTGTCTTGTCCAAGTTCATCCTAAGGCCAATACGTCGGGAGGATTCATTTAGGCTGTGTAACAATTCCTGCAAGCAAGATATCGTTGGCGAAACGAAGATGTGAGGGGTACTCGCCGTTAATATTTATACGGCATTCAGCCTAGTTTAAAGTCTTAAAGACGTGGCTTTAACGTAACGTAAACGTAAACTGTCTTAGACAAAATGGTAACCCCAGAATCAATCCTAACTTTTGTCATTTCGTCGGACAATGACTTCTACCAAGCTTCTCCACAAAAACCTTCGATCCTCTATTTTGCTCAATCGCTTCGGTAAACCGCTTCGTGTTTGAGCTGCGAAGGTCTCGGCGTTTAGTTTGCGGATTCGTTTTGAAAGAAGTTTGACATCGGCAGACGTAACGCCTTCGTGTGTTCTGCGTTCCCTCATAAGTCCTAGCGTCCAATCTGAGAGTCTAGCTTTCCTGCCCTTACTCCTACAATATCCTTCACCCACGTTCCACATGCAATCAATGACGCCACTCATGGCTTCGTCAATTTCCATTGTAATTTCCGACGTATCTAGGGCAACAAACCGGGTTTTTAATTCCAGTTGGAATTTTTCGGTACCTACCCGGTTCGCCGGACGTTAGGTCAGAGTGTTGACTGTACTAATCGAACACGCTCGACTCAAAGGCAGCCTATATTCAGAGAGCCTGTAACCAATCGCTGATCACTTCCGGTTTGTCATAAAAAAGCCAATCTCGTTCCTTGTCACTGTATCGGGGCTCTGCCATGTCCACATCCTATGGGGCTTCTTCTTAAAATAGGAGTTCATTGGGAAAAGGCCCACCATCTTGAGGAAGTTTACCAGCACCTGCCTCCTGCGATTTCGACCTCCGACTCAATGTGGTCCCAGACTTGATTCGACACCATTCCGTACTCCCACCTTGACATTAAACTCCCCATAACAACAATTTTTAAGGTTTTATTTTGTAAGACCTTTAAGACATCCTCATAGGTTGTCTCCACGTCGTAATCGGAACGTGTTGATGTTGGTGTGTATACTTGAATCAGTTTGAGGCTATACCTCCTAGTGATTTTAAATATAAGATACGCCACCCTACCCGACATACTAGAGATTTCAACGATGTTGCCTACGGGGGACCTGTTAACGAGGAATCCCACCTCTCTTTATGATGGAATGTTGCCTTCCCTGAAGTGGAATAGGTGATAGTGGTTATGGTGTCCTCACCTTGTCTTCGGATTTCACATAGCCCCAAAACGTACCATCGGATTTTTCCCAGTTCCACCTCCAGCTCGACCAAGTGGTTATCTAGTCTGAACGTTCGTCAGTTATACGTAGCCAGGTCAAATCGGTGATAGCGATCCGTAGCCCGGAGATTCTTAGCACCTTTGTTCCACCGTTACCGTGGCCAAGACTTGTGGAGCTACCGGAAACCATGGGCCGAATTCTCCTGGTGTCGTCCATTGGAGGTTAATGCTCAGAATTACCACGCTGAGCGGGCGGTTTGCCAATCGCTAAAAGATTAGATTTCAGACCGGCGCTACTGCTGCCTGTCGCCGATCTGATTGATGGCACCGCCATCACTCGGCGCGAACGCCGTCCGGTGCTCCCGTCTGTTTCATAGTGACAGTGAAATAGACGGGAGCACCGGACTCCATACGACCAGCTCGCTGAAGCCTCTCTGTTGTTAAGAGACTAGTGCCCTTTGACGACTCTTACGTCACCCTGGACTTGGATTGAGGGTGAGGGTATTCTTAGGCCGCCCCCACACAACCAATACTTGATGAGATACTTACAGGAAAATATAAAATAATTGCTTTAACATATTATGAAGATATGTATAATACCTGCTACATTGAAGCTTAATGAAACCAACGCGAGCGAGACTTAATACACAAAACATACAACTTCTGTACGAAAGTGGGCAATTATATATATTAGTTATTAATTAAATAGTTGACCTGACAAGAACGAAAGAGGAAAGAAAACAAGCTTGATTGCTGACGAGATTTACGTATTTCAAATACTCTTTAGATGTTGTTTTTCTTTAGAAATTGTTAAGTATTTTAATGAAAAAAGAACAAGAACGAAAATAAAATATATACCTTTGCTGCATATTTCTGTACAAAATAGTAATAATGCTCAATACCTACATGGAGGCGTGGTGGTTGCAACATTAACATTATACAAAACATGCATAATTAAATCATCTCACGGTGCAGCGAAGTATACGCACACGCATCCCCTGAAATATAGTTATTTTGCAACCCGTGGAAAATAGATTGCTGCGAATTGCCACAGGCTGTCCCTGATACATCAGCACATTAGATCTACTTTTATTACTTACATACAACAAAACAAAATGCAAACAGATACAACATCACAGCCGCGGAGCAGGTACACTATACCCCGTCCGAGGTGTCGGGCGCGGACTATACGATTTAACCCACATCATGACAGATAACAGCACATACGTTCGATACCGAGTAGTCAAAACGACGATATTAGTGTAGACATAGGAGATACTTTAAGTACTTTATGTGGTTTGCCAATGAGCTCAAATCAAACCGCCGCGCGCTGTACCGGTTAGGCTAACCAAGAACACCGCGCGCGAGTCATACCACCTATCCGTGGTAGAAGGGCGGCGATGGTTGCCTCAGTGATAATAGCTCGTCCAGCCCCCACAATAATGCAAGGCCAACTCTTTGGAGTGAAAGGGTGAGGGGACCCGGTCCCTTCGGCCGAGATAATAATAATTACTTTAGCTAATATTAAATAAACATCGGGATGCATCGTTTCCATCTGCGGGGCGGGGGGGTCTGCAGGGCAACCTAGATCGTCGCCCGATGTGTATAGTGACCGAAGAAGACACCGGACACTTCCGTCAGCATAAAGTGTTATAACATTAAGAACAACAGCGTGCTTACAACATCAGCCTCGAGAAATTGAGCAAACATGTAATATTTTAAACATAATTGCGCTGTTATGGGCCAATTCAAACAAATATAGACGGTCTCAGTAAACCTTCTCGGACCACAAATCTTTATTAAGAGGAGCGCAAAGAAAGGCGTGCGTCGCGTAACAATGCTTTAATTGCGACTGTTTATCGCCACGATTACTCTTCGGGCGCCCTTAAATAGCGCTCATACGTCACAGGCGGCATGTAATTATTTTCCACGTAAAACGCTCCAAAAACCTTACACTGAACGCACAACTCTTAATACCCTACGCGACGCCCATAATTTGTCTATTGGTTTTCCTTCAGTTAGCGGGTACTTCTCTAATTTCTTTTGCGACACACCTGGGAGACTGGCTAATGATGCAGGCGGTTCGATTTGTTTTTGTTTCAAACGGCAATAGAACGAACAATTTGTAATTGGAGTTGTAGGAAACTTTATCTCGACAAATTAAACAATTTTGAAATAAGTGCCACGAATGGAAATGATTTATTGAGTTCTATAAGACTCGAAGCCGTAAATTAAGTGCGTCATAAAAGTGAGTCCTTGGCACATCAGAATTTTCATTTTGCGGAAATAAATTTGCGTGATTTCTTTATAATAATGAAGATAAATAAACAGATACAACGGAGATATGTATTATCTGACGATAGCCGTCAGATAATACATATCTCCTATGGCTCACAGGTTCTTTATAGTCCCCTAAATATTAGACTTTGCAAAATTCTCACAATATACGAGTATAACAGCGTTGTGCGTATTTACTAAGATAAGGAAGAAAGATACTAATAATCAACTGGTGTGCAGAACCAAATACTGCCAGGGGAATAAAGGTTTTTAGAGCCGCGGTCCCGTATCGAAAAGTTGGATCGAGCGTTGGAGGGCCTCCCACCGGTGGACTGACGAATTGGTTAACGTCTTGGGGAGCTGCTGCTTGCAAATGGTTAGAGATTGTGACCTATGACGTTTTTTGGCGGTGGGCTCTATGTCCAGCAATTATCTTCCTCTGGTAGATGATGATATTTGAAATGGGTTGTTCCCACCAAACTTTCTCATCGCTGTAACCCCTGTGTCTCCAGCGACAGGGTCGACAGTGGACAACGACGTGACCCTTTGTAACTTAAAAACTGCGCTGTGGCAACTAATTTTATCACAAGTAATAGGCGTGAGAAGTGTGTTCCAGTTTCTCTCACCAATCGAAACAGATACAATACATGGCTGCAATGACTTATACAGTAGAAAAAGAGACAGCAGGTGAAGCACCGTTGCCACGGAATTGTTGTTGATCTCACTTACAATTTCACAATAAGTTGTGGAATTGTAAATGAATTAAAACTCTAAGGAGACTTTATGCGCTAATTTGTAATATTTTTACTCCTTCCTCCTCCTTCCTCAATGGTCAAACAAAAAGGTCCATAGTATACCTCAGTTTTGTCAACTTGTTACGTTCACCTTTCTTACACTGTTCTTACCAACAGACAAACGAATCAAGGTACAAAGATTCCATTTTTTCCGTGTTATTTTTATGTTGTTTTTGATATGCATTTATATGTACGTAAAAGGTATCATGGGATGTATAAATTTGCAAAAAATCCAATAACCAGAAGCGTATCGTGATGGGTGGCGAGTGAAACGCGGAATTACTGTGCATAAATAAGTGCGGCAGAGTGGGGACCGTTTCCACCAAAAGAATTTATCTTTTTTATTCACGACCCAACCTAAATAACATTATCCGACGATTTGTACAAGTTTCCTTGGATTTATGTTCCGAACATTTCAATTTCTACGATGTACAAATATGTCGGCGCAGTTTGTCTTTTACGCGTTCAGAGTGGAATGTGCTTATGATTTGTAACATAACATCGGTTGCATCATGATTGAGCACGGTAATCCTCTCATGCATTTGAGCAGTTTATGCTGTAAAAGTACGAGGATGGACTGTTTTTATCAAAGGAATAACTATTAGATATATCGTATAATAAACTGTAAATAGTCAATCGGACTAAATGAGGCCTCCTAAATTGGTGATAGAATGAGAGTCTGTCTGCGTACTTGCCCGCAGATAGGTCAATACGATTTCTCACCTCAATTCAGTGTTCCACCCTTACCATCTTGCTGTCCAAATCCACTACTGTACGATTTAAGCGCAATTTCCTTTTGCGCACTGTTACAATATGGTATTATCATGGCATGGCTGACGCCGTCGGTACATCCGGACCGATACAACATAGGAATCGTCAAGAAAAGAGTTTACTCTCATCGCATAGGCCAGCAAAGCCACAGCTTGTCGTGGGAGTCAGTAATCACTTGCCTTTTGTTGACCCGACTGCTCGTTTGTACTCAATTCTATAAAAAAATTGCTATAGAACTATCATTCAATCTAGATAGAGATTGTTAAGTCAAATGGCGTGATAAATTTAAGTGAACAATTTTGTAACAAAACTTTTATCACAGCATAATGGCGACGATTGAGAAGTTGGAGCTCCGAGTTCTAGTTTACCTACCGTGTTGGACGGTGTTTCAGCCAGTGGACTGATGATCTGGTTAACAATTTGTTGGAGTATGTGACCAATGTTCACAAACAAAAGGAGCATTTATCTTTTGGCTGTCGAACGAAGCCGGTGCGGCGCGACTTCTACATCATAGAATCGGCCATAACATGACGGCTATGTTCACAATTTTACAATTTGTGAATTTCGAATGGACAATCCAGCGAAATCCAAGTAAACTTAGAAGTTTGTCTTTACCTGGAATGTAAAAATAGGATTACCTTATGAGGTATTTATGCTCAAATCCAATAAAAAGGCGATACAACTAAGTGAGATGCATCAAGTGTAGTCACTCGCAAGCCTAAACTGGCATAAGCAACCGTGACTTATGTACGTGAATTATAATACTCAAGAACTCTTTACTCCTTAACAGTCGATACTCGTTGACTTTATTGCGAAACTTTTGCAAGCATTCCTCTTTTATTACTCCAATTTTGTACGACTGAGCCTACCCTGAAAGGGGATGGTTCGATCTTTATTATTTAGATTTCCATCGCGTGCCTCGTCGCCCCCGTATGTTACGCATTCTACGTATAGGTTCCTTCAATTGTTGACATGCGATAAATCCAATGGATACAATTCTAACAGAACGCATAAATCCAACCGCAGACTGCACTTTTCAATCGTAATGTCAAATTTAATGGCCGACACAAATGGAAAATTGATTCGATACATTCGTGGAATAGGATTAGCAGCAGGTACTTCTGCATATTGTACAGATTAGTGATGTGCTGTTTTTTGTGGAGAATTTTTATTCTATTTGGGGTGATTTGATTCCGTTCGAAATATACAAGTACTCGCTGACCGCACTTGTAGCATAGATAATACAAGTGAGCGGAACACGACTAGAGGATAGAAAGTCCGGTCGGGGCAATCCACAGCTACAAAGCAGGAATTGCATAAAAAAATCTGTCTTTGTAAATAAAATGGATAAGAACATAGCCAAAACTAACGGGTATACATTCTAAAGCAGAATCGTTGGTGAAATAATATTAAATTGAAACTCGCATAGGAGAGTTAGTGTGTGTCAGCGAAGATCTGTAACAGTTATCAAGGAACATAGCCACCGGCGTATTAGGTCGAAGATTGCAGCCCCCGCCCGGGTCTCAAATCCCGAATCGAGCATATAAGATTAGGGACGTCGGGCAACAGGAGCTGTTTAGAAATAATCTCGTTGGATTTACTGCAGCTCGGTAACTATTTATATATAAGATTTAGGTTGGCGTAACGCAGAGGCGTTATATATTGGTAGCCGGTATATAGAGTAGGTACATATAGCTATATTATTTAACATCTTAACACACCCATGTGGGTATATCTATTTTTTCCTGTTCTTGTCTCTGTTCCGCGGACTGCTGTTCGGGTGAAAAAACGTAGTCGTTGTTTATATTTATTAAATGTATTTATGTAATATATTAAATATATGAAATATTATTAGAACAAATAAAGAGTAACATTAGTTTAATTATAACGCGTAAAATTAAGAATTCATTATATGAAATTACTTAAATTTATAAACGACGCCCTTAGGGCGAGACGGGATGTATTTAGTCCACAAAAAGCATCAAGGTATTGGCAATAACGGCAAGTGCTTTTTGTTGCATAAGAGGGCAAAAGAGGAGCGGAGCGTTTTGATGACTACCGACTCCCATGGACCACTCACAAACCGCACGGAACGCGACGGCAACGTCGTCACTTCACGCCGATATCAAATGCGCGACGTGGAGTGAAGTTTTTTTTATATATATTGAATATATAACAAGGGTTCAGTAGAAAACAAAGTCTTATAGTTGCTAGTCATGATGCATGTAAATTTTTCTAAGAGAGTATGCACTGCACATACTCTTAGCCCTCTGGACAGCTCCTATCGTCCGGCAACTAGAATGCATGTTTGCCCCTCATGCTATAAAAGGAATACAACCTCTAATCATGGTACTAAACGCTAATTGTATTTTCAGAATGTCATATCTAAAAGAAATCGTCATTAAAGGAACATTGGGAAGGTTTGCTTTTGTTAAAACATTTCGACCACGTTATCGGTCTATTCCTCGCGCCGACGTTACTCGATGCATTAGCGGACGGTTTTGTGTTCACTTTGAATGCAAAGTGATGTATTCCCAAGACTAACTACTGCATCCGTACTAAACGAATATGACGCTACAGCGTACAGTGTACTCGATGGAGATGGACGGTACAGCGGCCATTTCTATTGAGAAGACCCACCTGCGCAGGTTATATTATAGAGCACTTGTATTTGCGCATACTCTTTTACGATACGACTGGTGATGAATCAGGAGCAAAAACCACAGCTTATCGAGCTATCTGAGGCACTGACGTGTAACACCAACTTCCTGACTCCGGACTTTTACTACAGATTGATAAATCCTAACAACACTTTTTGTTTGGTTTTGCGTGGTATTCGAACCCGGGATCTTCCGTCTGTGGCGGAACATGCTTACAGTCAAAACTAACTACTGTAGCAATTACTGTACAATTTGAGAGAGTAAAAATCGCACTCATGCTGCATTGCAATTGAAACGGCAAGCCTGGGGAGGTATCTCGCTCATATGGTACCCATCGTAAAGCGATAATTATGCTGTCACGTTAAGAGCGGCTTGTGAGTACCCAGTGGCTTATTTGGGAATAGGAATGTTATTGGACATCGGTACTTACTAAACGGCTCCTATTAGTTTTTTCTCTTACTATGTTCAAAAAAAAAATACTATTGCTATTTATATTTCTATATTCTATCTATGCACTCATTTAGCTTCCTACATTCTACTATGCATACATTTGGTTTCCTACATTCTATCTTTGCCTGCATTTGGTTTTCTACATTCTATCTATGCATATGTGACGCTCCAGTAACCATGCATTCCATCTATGCATGCATTAACCATGCATTCCATCTATGCATATACTCGAGAGTTACGACATGATTCCTTCGGAACTTAGTAACTTATACTCGTATGTCAACACCCTGTCCATTAAAAAGACATACTTCTTGTTGACTTCGTGCTGAGTTAATGAGGTGTATGAAAGTTTAATTTGATTGGTGTCAAACAACCGATCAGGTTGCGCCTTGAAACACCACCGACACGCTTAAATATTCATACAATCACATAATTTGCAATTGATGGTGTGATTTTTTTAAAGAAAGGTCCTTTAAAATGTCTGCCCGTTGCGGGTACAAAGGCACCAAAAATGAATATAAGTATGATATTTCTGAATTTGGCCTGCACGACCGGGGAGCCTCTCACTTACATAGCGCCGCCTTAAAGTGACAGTTATTTTGTCGCGTTCAGTGAGGTTTGTGAGTAACCAGTGGCGCATCGAGGGCAGAAAAAAAGGAGATGAACGCATCTGCACGACAATAATGCGGATGCGTAGAGATCTACATTATTATCGTGCAGATCCATTGGTATAAAGTGCGTCCGTTTTCGATTTATCGAAAGGCTTCGATTATTCGTTTACCCCTCTATACTATAATATAATATCTATAGTAATAATAACAAGAACCATATCACCTCTAAATCAAGGCTGAAGTATCACTAGCACTATTAGCGTATTTATTGTTATTATTTTATTATACGCCAGCCAGCTGTTCCTTAATTTTTTTCTTTAATGTATTACAATAAACGGTGTATTCTTACCTCATATATTTGTAACTATGAAACCAAAGCGTTAGTACATTTACAGTTTAAAATCATACTTACAATGTTCGTGTAACTGCACGATGCAGGAATAAAGCCGCGTATTCATCAGGCAACATTTGTTTAATAAACATCGTTTATTTTCATTATGTTTCATAATTTCTGTCATAGATAATAAATAAAAGCGATGAAATATTGTTCATGGAACATGTCTCCGTGCTCCCCAATTGGAGTGGAGAGCAAACCGATACATTCTGTTTATAGCAAATACTACTACTGTGTAACCGGCTCTAAAGAGTAAACAGGTCACAGGTGTAGACGAACGTTGCTTGAGTAGCTTGAGCTTCTCTTTTGTGCATAATATTGTTAGTTCTAATTTTAAATTACAATATAGTGACAGATTCTTTAGTTTTGTTATCCATTCGCTATATATAAGGGTTTAGAGTCTAGTTTATAATATATAATTTTTTCAGTAGATGTAAGGCTAATTTTATCTTATGATATATAGCCTTTAAATAAAGATTTAAAAAACAGATGTTAAAAAAACTGTTTCTAAACAAATGTTACCTAATGAATACGCGGCTTTAGGCATTCAAGGAACACATAGTTCTTTACTGCAGCGCATTTCGTCGTATATAAAATGTCCGCATTGTCCGAGGCATATGACATTTCCTCCATAGCAACCGAGACAGTGACATGGGTTGTGGACACCCAACCTACCCCCCCGCCCCCCCCCCTTGATTATGATAAACGACTTATGAAATTAAAACGGTCGAGTACAACAAGTTGCCATTCAAATGAATAAGCCTTTTGTTGAAATTCATTCCCTTGACAAATCGCTTCTCTGCAGTCTCTGTATATATTGTCCGTTAAATTAAATGGGTGGTGTATAGAAATCGCTCCTGAAGAGGCTATTTCCAGACAGATATAATGCGTCAATTGCGTTCGCGTCGCGTGCCCGCCATTCTAAACTTGAACGTTGAATACGTACGCCATACAACCTTAGTGCCGTGGCGCACGACATTCTCCCAATGTTATTTCATCAATATCACGTAACCTCCAATGTTGAAATGAAGTTTGAAACTTAACGTACGATGAATTGAAATTGATTCATATTTCTATAAGCTAAGGACTCGATGAACAGTCCATGATTCCATTTGCTTTTACCCACTTTATTTGTTATTCTTTAATTTGGGTGAAATAATGCCTAAAGGTGACTTGACTCTTGGATATAGAGGGAAGCCGCTGTATGCGTGTGTTTCGTAACCGTGATGTATTAGCACCTACAACTACCTTGGTCTAGTAGTGGACGTCCTCCAGCTGATGATGATGAAGAATGCCTACTGATTCATTAGGTTTCGTGTGGATGATATAAATAGTGACAAACCATCGGTTTAGCCTCTGATGGTGCGGAAGTTTATACTTTAGTCTTTGTTTGTTATTTGTTCTCGTGTTTTTTTATTACTTTATGAAACGGTGATATATTTGGATTCTGTTTATACGCTTAGCGACGTAGAACTTAAAGGTTTCTTTTAATATATATTACACTTTACAATTTTTTATACATCTTACGAGGAAGCGAAAATATGAAACACTTAAAAATACTTTAGAATTTTGCTCTTCCACTTAGTGACGTCATTTATGTTCGAAACAAAATGAAAGTAGACACTTAAACTTTTGCTCGAGCGACAATCGGGAGAGACTTAAAAATAAAGCAGTAATTTTACTGGCAACAGTCATCGCACCAGGAGTGCAAAGGTAGAAAGATATCCGTTGCGAGCGATCTCTGACACCGTTCCAATAACTTTGACATCCGCGCTATCGCAGCCCGCTCCGACGCCGCTCCCTCGCCCGCTTCAATGCCGGTCTAACAAATTTTCAACTCGAGCGACTGTTTTCTTATTGTCATTTCCTTATCGCAATGCCAAAACATGTACCGTGACTATTGCGTCAAATTTTTTGAAAATTACAATAAAACAACTTACTGTGTCGCCAGTCGTTTAAATATATTGTTACTGTAATGAACACCAATTATCTTACAAAAAATGGGTAAATTTACAGAAAAATTAAACCATGCCTTTTTTATCATCCTTAAGTATAACATATGTTTTTAATAGACAAACATAAGTAATAATTTACCTACAAACTTCTTTAACCCTATGTTCCAAGATACATTTTGAATAAGTTATATGAATGTCTCTCATAAATCTTTATACTTATTTTTACTTTAATTACTTAAGTCACACGAAGTTTTAAGTAGATGCGCCCTGATGCTGATAGATTAGGGACACCACACTGGTTCATCACACACATGCTTTTTGCACCCGCTGGATTTAAACGTACTTACCCCACGCGTCATCATCATTATCATTATCAGCCCCTATCGGTCCACTGCTCGAGTGAGGCCTCTTTCAATGAACGTCAAGACGACCGATCTCATGGTACTCGCATCCATCCCGGACCAGCTACTGCACGTCTCAACACAACATTGATCCCAATACGCTCCACGACTGCTAGCAACGAATAGGCGTAACTTCTCTAACAAAACTTAATGTATATACTCTGTTTTAACGACGATACTGATGTTAAACGATTACAGTGAAACAATGGGGCATTTGTATAGAACAATCTGGTACATTTTTATAATATCCATCCCTCATAGATATCGGCATAATTAACATGAAGATGTGTTTTACTCTTTCGCACCTATACTCTAGAGGACCGCCGATATTATACAAACTTTACGACGGCGACAGCACAGGTATTATTTTAGGACGGTGTGACAACGTCATGAGAGCGAGAGATTCCTCCTCGCACAGCCCTATTCGGCTGCAATGCAGCATGACACTACCTCTTAATTATTTCTTTATTATGTCCTATAAACGTGTAGAAAAAAATCTATAATAATATAGTAAAGATAGTAAAGAGCTTTTTTGTTTGTTCGTTTGAATGCACAAATCTATGAAACAAGCCTGCTTTAGTAAATACGTTTTGTGTGTGATAGCTACATTCACAAGGAAATCTATAAGCTATCAATCATAACGTTTGAATTCTTAGCTAAGCTAAAATATCGATATTTGTAAAATAAGTAGGAAGAAAAAGTGCTACCGAACTGCTAGTACTCGTGCGCTGGCGTAGTCGCATATTAAACGTAAGTACCATGTACTAGAAATATATTGTAGTATTGTACTCTTTAGTAGATCTAAAAAGAGTCCGCGACAGCTTGTATCACATAAACCGCGACATAACGAGTATAAAGCACTTTTATTGTAATTACATTTCAAGTGTAAATTGTGTTCCACGGTTTTGTTTTGAGTCTGTGTTAAGTCATTTTGGTGCATTATATAAAAACTTGTGTACAAAATGGTGGTGTTTGAAATAAATATTCTCTATACAATTTTTGCAGGAACAAAAACCAGCGCCACAATTCTCTTAGCGTTGAAATACACGCATTAAAAACTGGAATACAGTACAAAAGCAATTATTTATAAAAATCTCTTTGAAAACACCGCACAAATGCTTGTCCCAGGTAACCGCAATATTACCAGAAATATTTAATGTTGTTACCTACCCATTGCAGTGTTCGCACACGTTTTACGTATACCATTTTATACCTGATAAAAATATATTTTTGACCCCAAATTAAATAAAGTCCGTTACGTGTTTTCATTGCAACACGTCCGCCGGAATTAAGGTCACTTTAATATTTAACTTTGCATCCTTTGAGAGTTATGACCATTTATGAATGTTTTTTTTTTTAAGTTGAAACAATCACGAAAATAGAATGTATTATTAAAAATACAAAGTTTCAATTTCACTGCACGAAATAATATTTTCATAATGTAACCAGTGTTAAACCATGACCAATGCAAATCTTACCACAACCCTTAAAACAGAATCCATACAAACATAACGGCTACAGAGCGTGGAAGGTACATTAGAAGAACATGTGATATGGCCTTAGCAGTCATAGCTATACTATCGCGTTTTATGCAATAGTTTCGTAATAATAGAATTGAGCGCAACGATAGTTTCTGATACCCCTGAGTATCGATCGTTTTAAGTTTGAAGACCGAGAGGGACAGAGTAGGGGGCGGATAGTTCGAATATGCAACGGTGCGTTGTCGATCTCCGAGCGTGCCGCTATAAACGATTTCTTGGCGGTTCTTTCTTTCATTGGATTAGATTAAAGTTTTGATTGCGAAATTATAATGGAATCTATTAACTTTTTTTCTAGAATAGGGAGCAAACGAGCAATCGGAGCAGTTTTACAACTACCGACGCCCATCAACATCCACATAATTACTATGCCAATGCGTTGCAAATGGATTACTGGCTACTCACGAACCGCACGAAACGCGACACTGAATACGTCACTTTACAGCGGTATTATGTGAGCGAGAGGTAACTCCCCAGTCGTGCCGGCCCAATTCCCGTTGCATAGGAGGATGTAGTGTCATGCACTATGCATGGCACTGCCTCTTCCTATGCAGCATGGCACTACCTCTTCCTAAAATGTTTCACATGGGATAAATATTACACGGGCGCGATCACGTGGAACTGTTATATAGGTTCAAAATAATTAGTCACTTAATCAACGTCGTTAGAGAGTCATTGCACAATTAAGTACCGTCTCATGATTGCACTAAATTTACAGCAATAACTTATGCTGTCGTCGCCGTACTGATAAGGTATAATCTAAACACAATCTCCCGTAGCAAGTGTTGAGATGCAAACGCCATTTCTCTCGCCGCATATGCTCTACTCACCATTTGTCTCGCCGCATATTCTCTACTCGCCATTTCCCTCGCCGCATATGCTCTACTCGCCATTTCTCTCGCCGCATATGCTCTACTCGCCATTTGTCTCGCTGCATATGCTCTACTCGCCATTTGTCTCGCCGCATATGCTCTACTCGCCATTTGTCTCGCCGCATATGCTCTACTCGCCATTTGTCTCGCCGCATATGCTCTACTCGCCATTTGTCTCGCCGCATATGCTTTACGCGACACATGCAACGAAACAACATCTATTAGATTCTTACCACACCACAGGTATCACAACCTTAAATGTATCAGCAAAATTTTTTTCATTGTGCAATACATTTCTTCAGACAATCTCGCTACGTATAATATTCAACATGTTTTACCTAACCAAAGTATGAAATGTTTACGTTACTTTAGTGAGGTTAAGTCGCTTATTACTTTATACAATCCAATGGTAAGGGTCACTTATGTTATATAGATAAGCTCTCCAATACTTTCAAGTAATTTATTGCTATAGTTATGTCCCAACCTTTGGGATTATTTATGTTAAGTGACGCCAAATTGGGTATACAAAGTACCATCGTTACAGGTACAAATGTATTTCCTTTTATAGAATTTATAACTCTTAGATTCTATTTTGGCTTTTATTGATTATTACTATATGGTTCCTTAAACTTTTTGTTATATATTGCAGTTTTCGCAATGGTAATAATGTTGTCCCAGCCAATTTTAGGCCGCGGCGGTCATGGCTATGGAGAAGAGCCAACTGCGCAAGTCATATTATAGTGAACAAGTGCACTCACTGTTCCCTCATTCTTTTATTCCGATGGGAGGTTAGCACAACGACCGGAGAGAAGTTGGGTGCAGGACTGGTGGCCAAACGTGCTCTCCGAGGCACGGGGATGTAACGCCGCGAACTTCAAAACTCCAGTCAGGGTATAGTTGTACCTTACAGCCACTGTGAACTTAAAGTATTTACAAGTCTTATTTCCCCTAAACACCACATGTCGCAAACGTAATGTGTAGCCGTCATGAGAGATATCATATCAGTTTTTTCATCATAATACAAAAAAGTGATACTTTGTTTGTCTCTGATAAGGTAGAGAAATCTTCTAACCACTTACAATACCTTTTACAGTATACGGTATAAATTTACAGGTAGAGACTGGTGTCCAATGGGACAGCTGAACCTCAGAAACAGTACTAAATATCGATCCCCCGATCGTTCTGGCCAAATTCATGTAAAATGCAACACCAAATTATCTCTGTTTGATAAAAATATTGTATATGATAACCCACTTGTTTCCCTGGGAGCGGATGACATCACAATCCGTATACCTACAAAATGTTGTACCGTATATAGATGTACAAAACTTTAAACAGAATATTCTCGTTCACAAATATGTAGTAAAGCTTAGTTTTAAGAGCTAAGTTATCTAAAAGAATTGGTTGGAAGTGAATAAATTGCAACTTTTATAGAAGTCATCTCGAAAAATGTTTCCAAAATCAAAGTGTACAATAAAACTTTTATTGGCTCGCTATTGTCTCAAGGGAGAGCATAGGTAAGGGCGGGGAAGGGGAGGAATTGCACCCCTTCCGTTACCCTCGCTCGCTGCCCACTAGAAAGTTGTGTAATTTTTGCGACGAACGTCATCTCACAACCGGACCGAGTCTTAGTTATTCAATGCTAACATAAAATACATTTTTCATTAATATACCGTACTCAAAGGAAAATACCACCCAAATGAATTTCTATGTTCCGTTACGCTCAAAGAACGGTTCTAAATTCATCAAATAGAAACAAAAGTGAAAACTACAAAAGTTCTATCGTGCAATTAAATCGCACTTTACTGCTACAATCCCTTGAAATAAAGAACTTTCAGAGACTGTCTTTTTATTTCGGTCTCCTTTATTTCTTGTCCCACACCGTTGCACAGAAAATAATGTGGGCACTGTAATGGAGGTACCTAAAGGTACCTACACAATTGC
>JAFELO010000490.1:187609-213837 GCA_017140195.1 Eumaeus atala
AAATAATTTACCTGCTTACGGCTTACCACTATTGCATTGGAAATACATTTTTATCTCCTTTTTTGTCCAATACTGCAGAGTAGATGTTGTTATGCGACGTACTCTTGTCCTCTGACGTATGCAGTTTCTATTCTATTAACTATATTCGGTATAATTATTGTACTATTTTCCTATAAGATAGTACGTACACTATCTTGCGTGACATGTAATGTATAATGCGTACATTACATTAGGACATAGCCGTCAAGATTGTTCGTTTGCCGTCCTACACCATAAAACATGCTTTAAGACCACTGTTTTTGTACTCAAAATATAAAGTTTCGAATTAAACTATTTGGCTCCATTCGTACAAGGGCTTTTGCCAAAAAAATAATCAATCGTGGTCCAATCACCTTTTCTTATAATATAGGGGCCAAACGAGGATTTGAAGCCTTTTGAAGACATCCTCGTAATTATCATGCAGACTCGTAATTATCACTATAATAAATTTATTATAGTGATATTAAGCGCTCATGTACTTTCAGATAGTTTTTTTTTTTCAACTTGATTGCTCGTAATAAGAGCCGTTTTCTGAAATTTCACGATATTTCGAATAAAAAGACATTTTAAAGTTATTTGGACGAAATAAAGTATAAATAAAAAGAAATATAGTATCCTTGTCGGGAAAGCAGTTCTGTAACATACCTCGCACCTGTAGCTTTGTGGTGACCCGGTGCGACAAATTCCGGGCGAGACAGACCAGACATCCTGCGGCTTAGCTACCTTGTTTAGTTCTGGGAGATAAAATAGTGGCCGGCAGGGAATTCGCATTTTAATTTATTCGAATTTATCATTTCCACTTTAACTAAAAAGATTTTTCCAAATCCGACTGATGATTCTGGAGATTAGCGCAAACAAAGCAAAGAATACTCTTCAGTACTTTTATTATTATGTATCTAAAGTAATATTATAGAGAAGAAACACTTTTATAATATATAGAATAAGCTCCGAAATTACTGGAGTTTTGGAGCTGACTCTAAATTTGAAAAATTCCTTTAACATGAGTATTCTAGATTATGTAGAAATTTTATATAACATTTTTTAAAACTTTATAAATAATCACAATGTCTCAGAAACTGTAACACCTACAGCCTTGAAATTTTGACAGGTAGGTTCCATTTTGGGTGCAGCTTCAGTTACAGCGAATTTTACGAAACACGACCTCTAAGGGTGCATTTTTGGGAGTGACGGTGAAACCGCAAAGGCCTACTAGTATATATAGAGCGTAATCTTGCAAGCATGTTAATATCTAATAGTTATTCTAAAAATTCACTGAAAGTCACAAAATAATCTATTTTAAAATATAAATTATAAATATAGGACATTCTTTGATTCCCATCACTTTTTTCCCACCACAATATTGAATATCAATAAACAAGGTCAGTTATCTCGCCAAGTTAGCCCTTAGCACATTCCCAGCAGTCGCCAAAGAGAAATTCACTGCTGGTGATAATCTATACTACTTGGCTTGGCCACCACTTTAAATTAATAAAACTTGCCAAAAAGTTATACCGGAAGGAAATTATGCGATTTCACTGTTACTGGATGTAGAGAGGACTCGTATGAGGCTTTCGTGCGGTAAAGGTTGGGAATTATACAAAATGTAGAAAGTTTTAAGAACTTGTTGTTTGTAGATGTGCTCGGCCGATAGAGAGACTTGACGTTTCGCGCTCTCGCTCGCAGGCTCCGCCCATTCAGAACTCTGACTGTCACTACGACGTCATATTTTTTGTACATGTAGGTTAGCGTTATCAATTTACAATACGTTGTAAATTTTTGTGTGATTCAAATTTTTAAATTCGTGTCTTTTGAATTGATGTTTAAAATTTTGAATTGATGTCAATTGGCGTGACTCAATAAAAACTGTGTGTGTAGTAAGTGTTTGATATGCGACTGCACTTCTCTCGAACGAACAGCTGTATCACTTGACCGGTGACTGCTATAAGGGTTTTACTTTACTTTTAACACATAACATACAATTCATGTACGGTGGAAGTCTAACTACATATAACTATATTACGAGTGGTATAAATGTTTAATAGCATCATTGTCGTGACGTCTCCTAGTGGGAGTTAGGATTAAGATATAAAACTGCGATAGTGCTTGCGATTTTCATTATCAGATAGTATTGCACTGATGTCTCTGTTCTGTGATTTCACCTATGAAAAATGGAATACTGGACATTGTCGTAGACAACGATTCTAAACCACTCTTAATTTATACAGTTAAGCGCGCTTGCCTATTCAACGCCATCTCGTAGAGTTTTGTGGTACCAACAAGCTAACATTCGATTGCAATGGCACTTTCATTTATTGTACAAATGCGTACATTATGATTTGTATACCATATAGTATTGATATATCGACACCAGCCGTCTTAAACTAAAAAAAAAATAACCTTATTTGAACTTTTAACATTAAATAAGTGTTTATTATTTTCCTCAAGTAGGAAGAGTGTATTAGAATTTAAGCTGTCAGTACCGAGGCTTATTTTTTCTTGAATGGCAAACCCTAATCCGTCAGTAGTACATCGCTTGCATCCGATACAAGGGCACTCAGCTGGTCCTCCACGAGGCATTGTTGCCAGTCGAACAAAGCGAAGAGCACTCCGCGGCCGGTGCGACCTCGCCGTGCCCTCTCGCCTCACGCCCTCTTCCGCGATACTTTTGTGATAGCACGTTTTTAGCACCGCCAATTGGATGGATCAATACGGGAACATGGGCGCTAATGTATAATTAAATTTAAAGAAATTTGCGAAGAAACTTTTTTTTAATGTTATTTACGGTTTCTTAAGGGATGACGGTTTTTTTACTTTATAATATGTGACGCATAAAATAAGAGCTACGCAGATAAATATACACATCATTCACGTATATCTGTTATACGCATAGAGATATAAAAATATACAGGTACTGAGGAAATAAAACTTTTGCTCATGGACCTTGCTTATTTATAATCATAAAATTAAGACAATACATTAAACTTAGATTGCTCTTCATTATGTTATATATATTTTTTATATATTATACAACTTAGTACATAAAAATCTCGTGTCACATTTTTCCGAGCTAATTTTAGAAAGCACTAGTCCGATGGTAGTCTAATTCCGCACGGATAAGTAACTTTGTACAACTTAAAATATAGAGTATATTTTATTTCAATAAACGACCGCATTTTTTATTCCCACATCGACGCGTGGTCCGGTCAGCTAGCATATTGTAAAGTTACAATTTGATAATTATTTTATTACATAGTAGTGTGAGTATTTCTATAAGTACTTCCAAAGTTACAAAATAGAAAGTGCATAGGTGGTTATTTCTAAATAATTTCCGTCTCCAATATTTAATCAATTAATAACACGTACAAGACCAAGAGTAGTCTGTTCCAGGTATACATAGTTTAAAATAAGCACCGTGTATAAACAGCGTGTCTGTAACAACACAGTTTGCACGCCGCCCTCTCCAACCACCTCTAGTACCTTTCCAACTTACCCACTACTAAATTCCGGTTGCCTTCTTTTAGAAAAATAAAATGATGTCACGTTTTATATTCACCTAACAACAGAAGAGACGACTTTTTTACATTTATTTCGGTGAAAAAATGCAAGCAAAGTCGAGTGTTTTTACTTTTTCAGTTTAGAAACTTGAAATTTATAAGTTTTTTAGGCACTCCACTTTTTAAGGAAAACATTAATCACTTTATCAATAGAACATTTTAACATCGCTGCTAGTTTTAATTTTGTTTTTAAAATTCCATATAGGTTATTTGGGCTCCATAGTCAAATGGCAAAATACGGAACCCCTATAATTTTGTCATGTCCGTCTGCCCGTCCGTATATCACAAACGTACTACTCGCAGATTATGGGTACTGTATATTTTAATTGGACAGTTATATATTAGCTATGAATGAATGTAGTACGATTTTGAAATATAAAATTTCTAAGGAAAGTACTCCATGTATGTAGCTAAGGAATGAAAAAATATTTCATGGGTATATAGTCAGTGGTACTTTAAAAATAAGATGGAGGTTTCTAAGAAAACTTTTCGATTATATCAGTATTTTGTGAGATTTGGCTCTAAAGTGGCAAAAAGTGTGTGTGTAGAACTATTGAACCACCGGCGGGATAATTGTAAAAAATTGGATTATAGAATACGATACAAAGTTCAAACGAACATTGGTTTGAACAAGATCGAGCTGATTATTTAAGAGACATTGGATTTTTTGTATGCTGGTACCGAACCATATATTCTTAGGCGAGTACGACCAGCTCTTGAACGTTTTTTCCAATGTTACTGTCGTGATAAACTTCTAACCTGGCCCGGTTGCTGTTAATCATACCTCCCACCACAGATTGGTTGTCTCACAACACAGATGAATTACCAACTTCAGGATAGAACAATGGGGTGAAATTGTCATCCTCATCCATTGTGCCTTGCGCAATAGAGGTTCCCTTACGTCAATTGGGTTCTCACTCAGGGTCTTTTCGGGTCTGGGATTTCCACGACAAGGGTTCAAAAAATTACTCGACTAGTTAACGAAATAAAAAGCTCCTCAATATAAGATTCCCGTACAATATAAATATATTGTCTTCATAATATATTTATATTGTTTCATATACGAATTGTCCCAGTTAGTGTTTTTATATATATTTTTTTTTGAACGTTAAAAGGTCACCTAGAAGATATTGCTGGCTTAGCTGTAATGTCGCCTTCTGCGTACATAAACTTGGAGATTGTATTTCCTGTTAGATTAGTTGTTTCTATTTTTTTGTACAATAAACAATCATTCATTCGTTCATTCCTTCATTCATCGAGATTAGGTATGCAAGTGGTGTAATTATCCCATCCATCAACAACCGTGACATTACAAACATTTGATTAACTTGATTGTTATTCAAAGAACATCCTGACCTATATAATACAAGTAGGTACACGGTTGATATAACGTCATGTAAATAGCTTGTATGCTACATGTACAAATACGTGCCTATATATATAATATTGACGGGTCCTCCTGGCTTCGCACCAATATTTCACAAAGTATGGCAAGAATTCATTGATTCACAAAGATACAAAAATTATAAGTTTTATTTTCGGTTTGGTAAACACGTTATAACGTAAACATTACACGTTGTTGCAACAGTTAAATTGATGACGGAACAACGCGTGTCGCGACAGCTAGTTGTCAATAATTTCTGCAGCTAGATAAGGGATTTTTTTAATACCTGTGGTTACATTATCGAAGTGTTCATAATGCTTCCACACTGACAACATAGGGTTAATTTGGTAAAAGAATATTCCTTTTTGGTCCAGTAGTTTCGGAGCCTATTCAATGAAAATAAACAAACAATCATATGTTTCCTCCTCGTAATATTTATATAATACATTAATTTACAAAAATACAAGGTACATCGTGTATCTTGTATTTTTTTTTTCATACTGAACTGTGATTCTACAGCAACCGTGATTGTACATTGTCACATTTTTGCAAAGTCAACAAAGAGCATGATTTTAAGTCGCTTTTACAAATCAGATTCTATTTGTAAGAAATGAATAATTTGTACATAGTTCTTGCAAAGCATGACTCACATGACTTCAAGATGTTTTTACAAAGTACATAACTTGACATGAGCACATTTTTTATACGGACGGTTTCGAGACGTTTGCTGTGTATCTCGATATTTTCGTAAATCAATTGTAAAATATGTACAGCACATGAATATATAATTTATAAGATGATATTGGGGTATATAAGTAGGTAAAGTAAGAGTTATATTTCGTATATATTTTTGGCATAATGGCTAGAACAGCAAGCGGTGGCCCACGACCATAAACATCCATATGTATGTAGATTTGTCGCCCAGTTTCGCAGCAATATATATACTTCGTGACTACACTGCATAGATTTAGGTATCTATGCTATTTACGAGCCTTTCCTGGTTGTCATGCGGCATCCACCGATCTCAAGTAGTCGGAAAAGCAGATGCTACGTAACCACAGCCAGCTATGGGCATCTTTCATCCGTTGATAAACGACTATTTAGCAGGCTCTACGGAGTAGTTCAAGCTAGTTAGCCTAGGTATAAAACATTTTTTGTGTTATAAAAAAATTGTTATTACTGTTTATATGGAGAGCTAATAGTTTTCCCGTGGAATTGTGCCAGCTCGACTCAACTCATGTACATGATACCGGCGTTAAGTGACATCTTCGCTGTCACGTCTCGTGCGACTTGTGAGTAGCGGGTGGCCCATTGGAGGGGAGTTGAAAAGGAGGACAATGCTTGGCATAGTAACTATGCGGATGATCAAGTATGTCGGTGGATGCATAAAGGCTCCGATTTCTCGTTTGTCCCCATATACTATTAAAGTAAACATATAGAAGAATTTCAAAAATATGGGGTTAGACTGGGAAACAAGACTTCATAATTATAGCCGAAAGAACAGTTTTTTTTAATTTATTTATTCCAAAAAAGTTACAAACATTTGTGTTCAACAAAGATATTGTCGCCAAACTTGAAGGCGATATGCGCTCGTTTGTTTTTTAATGTTTTCTTAAAAAAACACAAATTTCTTAATTAACTATATTTGACATAAAACAGGTATTTAATTTAAAATGTTTACAAATATTTACCGTTATCGCGCATGTATCAAGCTTTCGAACATTAATTAACCTGTGGAAGAGTATGAAGTTCTATATAGGGTACAATGGTACCACTGATATTTATTTAAGTGACATCAATGGTTATTTACAGGATCAGCAATCCATATACTGCGGTCAGTGATGGCAACCCTAATGCGAGATCGGGTGTCGTCGTGTCCGGCTCGGCTCGTCTCGTATCGGTGCCGCTATACGGCGACGCGCGGTGCGAACTGCAAACTGCGCCATTCTCCCCTAAATGCTGGCATGGGGTGGTCAACATTTAGTGGGGAAAGGAGCATTATAATACTTATGAATATTTGTGGACTTACGCCATGTTAGCAACATTACTTCTATAAAAATTATCTGTCCTCCTAGGCTATGATAATACATAAGTTGGCAAGAGTTGGTGCCATACTACATTGTTGAATTGAGCCAGCACGACTGGCGAGGTACCTCCCGCTCACATAATACCGCCGCAAAGTAACAGCTTCACTGTCGCGTTTCGTGAAGTTTGTGAGTAGCCGGTGACCTATTGAAGGGGGGGGGGGGAGGAAAGGATAACAACGCATTTATATATCACTTATACAATTTTTTTCGAGCGTCGTAGGCCTCTCGTTTGTCACCCTATTGTACGTACGATCCCGGTCGTGCCGGCCCAATTCAGCTGCAACGCAGCATGACAGTACCGCTTAATAAATATATTATTATTATTAACAGAAACTATTTACAAACAGTTACAATAAAGGAACCAACACCACAAAAGCGACAACCGACTCTCGCCGAGTGCTGAGTACAGACGCCATAGACGCCAAATTGTTGTCCGGAAACAAAGAATCTTAATTATTTTAAGCTGACAAGGTCTCTCGTGATTTTAAGCTGAATTGTGAGTATTTAGTCCATTGTATCAGCTAAGGACTGGCTTAACTAGCACTGGGGTCTTATTTTACGGATTTACACAGAACCAGCTCGTAGAGAAATAGTTTAGTCTTTGAGATGTATCGTTTTTAATGCTGTAGGAATTAAATTATTGTGTCCGCCTTCTTGTCTGGAAACTTAAGCCCTACGAGAGATTGTTGCAATTGGAATTCTTTACGCTAGCGAAGTTGCTGATAAGTTCTGTTTAAAATCTACATTTAGCATAGCGACTGGTCTTTAAAAAAGTACTTTATATTAAGATTTATTGCACTTGGAATATTATTAATAATAGTAGAGTGGAAAAAAATATGACAACTTATAATTATTATTTTTTTGATGTTATAATATCGATAAATACCGTAAGGACTTATGTTACATGTATCAAACTACTTTTTAATCATAATTTTAAGATCCCTTTTTATATGTTTAATATTTTTATTATAGAAATACATAATACATGCGTAAACATGCTTGACCTAGGCTGGATCCGAGCCCAGGACCTCTTGGGTACCAAGCATTTTAACCGCCACGTGACCAATTGAAAGCCAGTTGTCAAAAAATTAAGTAGTATCAATTACATGCATAGCACATAGTATAAGTTATAATATAGAAAATTTCAAAAAACGAGGATAAACGCTTATTTTATACTACAATGACGACAATAAGAACGAACGGAACGCCACCCATCACGAGCCTCACACACCTGCCTTGATATACATACCTGCCTTGATATACATACCTGCCTTGATATACACACCTGCCTTGCCTCCACCATATTAATTACTTTCTTCCTTCAGACACACCTGTTACAGAGACACCACCTTCTGACAGTAACCGATAAATCTGATCATTGTATGTCAGTCTTGGTCTTCCACGTTTTATATTAATGTTGTATCCCGTGTTGGTGAGTCTGACATCACTTCGTAGGACAGATGATGCTGGTTTGTCCTAATTAAAGTAATCACAGAGCAGAGATGTATAAGTGGATGTTTATTCCCTAATTACTGTACATTTATTACTACAATAATTAGGGTAATTATACTTATATATTTATAATTAGGGTAATTATAAAATTTCGTCCTTAAATGTACTTACATGTGCCTTAGGTAGACTGTAGTACATTATATTAAATAGTAACTTAGATTATACTAACTACTAACCTATAATAGTAGTCATAAAACAGAAGATATTTGTGATAGTCATATAAGCGTTATTTGCTATTTTGAAGATTATAATGTTATGTAATGGAAGGCAGATCAGATTGGAAAATAGTGATAGAGTAAAGTTTCAACAAGTGTATTGTGTTAAACTTGTATTAATATATCTGATATTTGTCACAGTCAGATTGCTTAAATCACTGTCTTACATTACGGCTAGACATTTTCAAAACAGGGCCCTTTTGTTTTACGAAGCAAAGAATGTGGCCACAGAGGCCGAGACAAAATGACGTAAACTATATAAAAAATATTTATATATTATATAGAGTAAGTACCTACAATTAGGCCATCTGTGAGTCGCCATATTGTAGAACGTATCGCTATGACAATATGGCTAATCGTTAACCCGCTGCTTTACAACTCGGTGAGCCGTATTGTAATCACTAAGGGCATACAATCTATTGCTTCACACAGATATCTGTTTCTGGATAGTAAAAGCCGAAGCGGTTAATAACTATTTAATTGTTAAATGTAATGGGATTAATCAATTAAAATACTTAAAACACCGGCGTATCTTTTAATTACAGCAAACATACAATTCCTGTTTCAACTGGATAAAAATGGTTCGATCCGGTATGTGTAAAAAAGTGCATTTATTTTTGTTAATTGTAACGTATCCACATAAATATTTGACAGGAAATGCTATCTGTGCTCGATTACGTGAAAGTAACGGAGCTTTTTTCACACAAAACGGAAATGTTAATGTGTAAAATGTTGTTTTTTATGTCGTTTAACTTTCTGTCACTGTTTTACTCGACTGCGATGGAATGTTTTATCGATGAACTAATAATGTGAAGAATATTTTTGACATCAACACAATCTACTGTTTTGTGAAGTCCATGCCAACCAGAATGTGATGACATTAAGGATTTAACATTACCTTAATTTTATTCATATACAAAAGACAACGTCCTTGCTCCTTTAGGCACCCAATATTAATGAGACAATATCTCGATATTCACTAGGATGTGGCAACATATCATTTACATCACATCCCTACTTATATAAATGTGAAACTAGCTATGTCTCTCTGTCTTTCTGTGGCGTCATCCTGGCCAAACCACAGAACAGATTGTGATAAAATATCATATACAGACTCTTGAGGGTCGATGAAGATGGCAATTTTTTTTTATTTTAGTTTATTACTTATTACATAACATTCCGAATCAACGGATCCGGGGGTAAAAGCTAATATGCTATGGAGCGTCTAGCCTAAGCCAAGTATGTAGAGAGACAAGAATGACACTTAACATCACATTAATTTCCTGCCCTATAATGTACCCAATAGAAGTCACAAAAAAAACATCAGTTTCACATCATACATGTCCCATAGAATATGGACGTATCCAACAAATCATAATTACATTAAAAAATCGACTCAAATATACGCCAACATGGTTCAAGCCTTGACGTGGCGTTGGGGCTCAGTAGAATTCTTCTTTTTTGACACGGGGAAACGCATTCACGCACCTGCATCGGCCCTAGGCGCGTCCAGTGGTGTGTGGGGCTCGCAGCATATTATAGCACCGAATACCCACAAAGACCACCGTGATTGCCATCACCATATTCCTCTTCTGTACCCTCTTCTTATAAGAGGGTTAAAAAAGAGGCTTATAAGAGCGCTTCCTCCACCACCTTTTTATAAATTATTTCTTTCCATTTTGTAGCATTTATTATTACTGTGACAACAGAAATACGTCACCTATGAACGTTTTAACAGTTCAGCTATCATGGTTTACGAGATACCTGCGACAAACAGACGTACAAAAGAGCCTTTACTCTTTGGGTACGAAACCCTAAAAACCCTATCAATTAAATACGCATAGGCTGATAGTTACAAAACGAGACAGGAAAAGTCACACCATCTCACAGTAGTTGATTAAGTCTATAAATTCAACAGACATTAACAATCAATATATCAAAAGATAATTTAATTTACTTCAATAAATTTTCAATCATGCACATAATTTTAAGTCTGTAAATCATTTCAATAAAATAAAAAATACAATTGATATACAAAATACTCAAAGTAGAGAGCATTTTTTCCGTGATATTTACGCAACAGCTTGTTAAACGTGCTATATTAACTCTAAATTAGTATGTACTCGCCTAAATGAACTGTAATTTAGTTCATTAAGTGATATAACGAGGAAACGTAAACATACCAAGTTAAATGTGATAGCTGTAAGTACAAGCCTCGCTCGTGGCGTGACCTCCTCAACTTAGCGGTGCAGCCAGCGGTGGAGGCTTACCAACACTATTTCAACTATGACCAGGCGCTTAACCACTTAGCTAAGAATTCATATCATAAAGTTAACTAGTATTAGACTAGGAGCTTAGTATTTACACGCTCGTTTTAACAGCTCTTTTCAACGCTAATTGTAGAGTATTTATAAAAATTGAAAACAACCTCACGGTATGCATTGGGTTTAAGTCTTACATTAACGTGCATGCTTGAGTTTTACTCGTGTTTTTTCATGGAGAATACATTTTTAAATTGTTGCCACGCTGCATCGCAGGCAAATTGGGCTGACATGACCGGGGAGATTTTTATACCGCCGAAAAATGACAGCTTTGCTGTAGCGTCACGTGTGCTCCGTGAGGTTCCAGTGACCCAACAGGAGGAAATGAGGACAACATGGTTATATAACAAATTCAAGGATGCCTATGGATGTTGAAGGTAATCAAAAATCATCAAGTTCCTGTTCAGCCACTTATGCTACAAAACAAAAATTGACGAGTTTTACCTAATAATTCCCAAGTGGTGCTGCATTTTTGTTTTGTCTTTCAAATCTCAACTACTGTTAATAGGTTTACCTTAAAAGAAGCAGTTATTCTCATCACATTTATGATTTATTCATCATAGAAAAGCACTCTTAATGAGATGCAATTTGAAATGTGCTCGATAGCTAGCTACAGCGCTGTGGTGCAGTCTGGCTGCATTAGAATCACTTGACTATGCTTTCCTTCGTCTAATTAGCTCATCCAACGAGCTCGCTTTTTATCAATTCTCCGATGACATCGCCACTAGAAAATAGCAATTGTTTGCTATATTTTTGATTGCGTTTCAACTTTTAAGATTTTACCTTGGAAATTATAATGAGCGAGTAATATTATAGTGGTTATTTTATATAATATTTGACTTCCGTATTACGTTCTTATTGGTAGTAAGTAGTGATGATATATAGCCGTGACGCATCGCTACATATGTAATAGTTAGTGCTGCATTGCAAGCGAATTGGTCGGTGTCAATTAGCTTGCAATGCAACAACAAACAAACAAACAACAACAGCAAAGCAATACCGCATCGTAAGCTTTTCTCGATAAATAGGTTATCCAACTCTGAAATAATTTTTCAAATTGGACTAGCAGTTTCTGATTTGAGCGCGTTCAAACAAACAAACTCTTTAGCCTTGTAGTATTATTAGTAGTATGGATACGTTGTAATCATAGAAGCTATCCGTCCTTGCTTTACGACGGGAGTAAAGCCACGTATTACGTGTGTAGCGAATAAGTAGACCAAAATCTCTCTGATAGAATAAAGAAGGCTTTTTAAAAGATGCAGCTATGCAGCGCATATTGCAGCTGTATCGGGTCCACACTGGAACTGGAAAGGAAACTCTCGCTTAAACCACGTTTGATGCGGTTTGCGTACGGTGATTTTTGCGGAGAAGGGTAAAAAAAGGAGCTCGTGGGCTAAAGTGTGCGAATGATGAGATGACCCCGAGTGCTTTTTTATAGTATGGGTGGACTAACGAACTATCGGAGCCGTCCTACAACTACCGACGCCCATAAAAATCATCACAATTACAATGCCGATGCGTTGCTCTCCTTTCTCCACCGGCTACTCACCGTACGAAACGCGACACCGTAGATTTCACTTTACGGTAGTATCAAGTGAGCGTGAGGTACCTCCTCGGTCGTGCCGGCCCAATTCTGCTACAATGCAAGACGGCACTACCTCTTACAAACTACACCCCCGTACTCTAAAAACCAACAGACAACATCAATGCAAGCTGCCACTTTACGTCCCTGTTGCCTAAACGCAAGAAAAATGGGATTATTGGCCCTGTTCACGTGCGATGGAACAATGTAATACTTATAAAACTCTTCTTACGTAGAATCTGGTGTGTTGTGCTAATGTGGTTGGGGATGCTAAATCATCTGTAAAACCCAGCCGGCTTGGGAGGCTGAAATCTGTCAAGCTTTTGGTGAAGCGATTAGTCATGACCCGAGAACAGCTTGTAAACGTGGCGGGAGTGAGAATGATGTCCCCGAATTTTATTTTATAAACATTCAGGTAACACTTTATAGCTAAACACACAATCCAATTCTTTTTTTCGATAATTGTTAAGCTGTATAAATCAACTAATTATCTATAAGTGTAAATTACACTAATAGATAATTACGAGTATATACTCGTTTTATACAAAATTTAGGCCGTTCTAAGAAATACAACTGATGCCTTGTTTGTGATCAGGAAATATATTTTTCTATGACTATTTTCACTTTTATCTTCAATATGTTATCTCATTTTTTCCTACTTTTATCAAAATCTCTACGCTCACCTGTTATAGTCACCTCTAAAATATTTTATTTCTTAAATTGTTAAATATTTGGTGGTAATTTCTCTAGGACTATCTCATTAGGGACATGGCGTGTAGATTTATAATTATTGGGATATTTAACATATACATATGTGTAAGCACACATATGTATATATTTATCTCCTGCTCACGAACAAATTGTCAGTAGTATTTTTAGAAAGGCCTTAATTTTGTATAAGAAGTATACCTACTAGCCTAACTAATACTAAAATAATTCATTAATCAAAATATATGTGCCTGACGTACATCATTTCAAACTGTAGCATCAAATTTCACACAGTTGTCACAGTACATATCCAGCCGACCAGACCTAAAATAACTACGAATTTGTGAATAAAAGCTTGTAACAAGATAAACTGTGTTACCAGTAACATATAACAGTGGCTAGATATATATATTGCACACAGAGCTAGATTGTAAAAACCCGCCAGGTTCGACTCCCGATGCAAAACGATAAAGCGTGTAAAAGATTCATCATAGCACCCCCGGGACCAATTCCTTTTCAAACTTGTACCGACCTCACACCCTCCGGCCTCCGTTATATCATATTTTTCAAAATTTCCCTTAACTTAGTTTGGAAATTCGCAAAGCCGGTCAGTGCGAACTTGTAACATAAAATTGAATTGTTCCTGATATTTTATTTTATACATTAGAGATCACAATATAGTTTTATAAGACATCTATATTATTTATTTTTATTCCACACCCACGACACGCTGATGATGGAAACTGCCGAGGTGGTCATCGGGCATCTAGCAAGATGCCATGCATTGCATACCAGCTGCTTAGATTTTAACTCAGGGAAAATGTATTTGTGCACCATCTAATCGGCTCTGGGTGCCTGAAATTACTGACAAAAATTAACTGCGAAAGCCTACGACAGCTGTAGTGGAGTGATCTAGATCTATCAGCAACAGGACACTCCAATGACTGGCTGGGCTCTGGTGATGGACCGGTCGTCATCATGATAGGAGGTCGCTTCGGCTATTAAAAATATCGTAAAATCGTAGTAAATATCGTGTTCTTCTTCTCCTACCCGTCGCTGACCCCTCCTCGAGTACGCTCCGCGGCCTCTTAATGCCTACCTAGCTTATGATGTACCTTCTTTAAGCTGGGAGACGCATTTACGCACCTCCATACGTCCTGGATGGGGTCCAGTGGAGTGTGGGGCTCGCGGCACATTGTAGTGCCGAATACCACCGCGAGTGCCATCAGTGCTGCCTTTGTTGAGGTGCCCCGGAACTACAAATCATCTAAGCGCCTCAACGGCTAGCCAGCCCCCTAAGAGACCGACTCCACCACCACAGGTGGGGTTGTTCCGCACTACAGGACAAACCCCATCAACTACAGGACAGTGCAAAGGGGTGAGGTTCCCATATCAATATACCCTTATTTAGGTTTGTTAATACATACACTGTTACACATTTCTACGTATAATTACATTTAAAACAGCAAGTAATTAATATATAAACGCTTATAATACAAAGCAAAGAGTATAAATAAACAGTGAAACAAACAGAGTTATAGTAGGAAAATACATTGAAATATTGATAACTACGACACATGACTGTGAACGGGAAAATGCACAGGAGTGTAACTAACCCCTAAAATGGTAACACCGAGATATCTGTCAGTAGAAGGGCGTCTCGATGACGGACCAGTCTCATAAAGACCGGACTCTCCAAAATGCTCAAAGCATTAGTCTATAATCTCTAACATACACAACTAACACCTTAGTATTTACACTAACCACGGAGATGCAGATAATGCAAGCGCAGGTTATATGTTATCAGCTAAGTCACCACTGCAGAGATATGTTAATAAGCCCACGACGTGTTTATTGAATTATTATTTTAATTAGACATAACGTTTTAATTATACGTATTATCTAATATTACTTAAGACTTAAGTAGGCTTTGCTGCATTACAATTTGCAGCCGTCTCGTCTACATCTTTGGAGATGAAATGAAGAAACAACATAGGTGCATGTATGTTGACAGGTCTATATGTAAAGGTTTTACGTCTTTTTATATTATAGGGGGGGGGGGACAAACGAGTAATCGTAGCCTTTTGACGTCTACCGACGCCCATTATCTTCCGTATTATTGTTAAGATACGTCGTCATCCTCTACTCCTCCCCTCTAATGGACCACCGGTTAATCATAAACTGCACGCAGCCTGATAGCATAGCTGTCACTTTACGATTGTATCATGTGATCGAGAAGTACCTCTCCAGTCGGCCTAATTCTGCTTCAATGAGTCATAGCACCACTTACTACTAATCTTATAATAAACCCTTATAAGAGGTAGTGCTATGCTGCATTGCAGCTGGCCGCCACGACCGGGGAGGCCTCTCACTCACTTGACACCTCCGTAAAGTGACATCAAAGTGTTGCGTTTCGTGCGGTTTGTGAGTAGCCGGTGGCCCATTGGGGAGGGAAAGGAGGCCAACGCGTTGGCATAGTAATTGTGCGAATATTCATTGGCGTCGGTAATCATAAAATGTCTCAGATTACTCGTTTGCTATTCTATCAAAAAAAAATTGACGATTTTGTCATTGATTGTTCAATTTTTTAATGCAAAACTCTTTTGTTAATATATCAACGTATTATAAACGTATTATATACATATTTCCTTGTCAATATAGTTTCCCCTATAACTTCGTCACGCGCTCCTATGATTAAAGCGAACCTTTACCAAGCGATCACTCAGAGGAACGCCTCGGGAATACTATTAATATGACATAGATTTATTCCTGGAGGCTTACATTTTTTTTTCTGAGATCGTCATTTATTGAAAGTGCCTGATTTATTGCTCTTACGTAGGGAGACTTCTTATTTTAAAAACGTTTTTATAAGTTTCCAGTATAGGTAACAGATAAATGGGCACTCTTGTCATTCTATTTTTGAAGTGATATTTTTTCTGAGATTTCACTCCTACCGCTGTTTTTCTTTCCGAGTTCAATATTCACACTTTTTTATAGCATAATTTACCAACGTTTGGAGCCTCTTGAAGACTATTTGCGCGCATTGATATCCGCATATGATATGCGGTATCCGCTTTTCCTCCTCTCCAATGAGAAAAACACACCAGTGGACTCCACCCAGGGCCGGCGATGGTGCGTAAATGCGTTGTTCAGTACCAAAGAAAATGGTGTTCGTGGTGCATTATGACAGATAAAGTTGCTCAGTGTCACTCACTCTTCTATACGATGTTTCCACAAAACAATGTTTAATGGCTTAATCATATCACGTATAAGCATATAAGCACATTAAGATTTATTACTTACACAGATGGTGCACTGTATCCCTACGCCTACGTAATATATAATAGCGATACCTCTTTAATCTTTTTAAATATTAAATAAATTGTTAGTGTCTTATGTTTTCGCAAATGTCACTCATTATAATAAAACTACTTTTATGGATTCTATCGCGGTTTATTTAATTATTTAATTATCCCGACGTTTTAGAAGCTTTACAGCAACCATGGACACGGGTAGACTGAGATGACAGATGTCCAGATGTCCCAAATTATCAAAAGTACCCCAGGAGTTGCAGTTATTTAGTACTTATTATATCTTGGTGTCTCGAGTTGTATGTTTACATTTTGATTTGATTATGTTTACGATTGGGCAGAGCACCACAAGCAGAGAGAAGAACCACGATTTCTATCGCGGTTTAAATAAACCGCGATAGAATCCGTAGCCGTAGTTTTATTGAAATTGAATAAATTGTGTGAAAATAGTCACATTTCAAATGCTCACGATAATATTTATGTCTTAAATTTAGGCGAATATTAGTCATTACAATAAAACTACTTTTACGGATTTTATCGCGGTTTATTTTATTATTTATCTAGCCCTACGTTCCCGTCCATCCGTGACCATGGTTGCTATAAAGCTTCTGAAACGTCGGGCTAGATAAATAATTAAATAAACCGCGATAAAATCATTATTTTAATGGCTCATGATAATAGCCTAGAAAGTTTTAGACCCTATTTATATTATGATGATTAGTTTGAGGACAGCAAGAGTTCGATATATGAAATATGAACTATCTATAATGTTTAAAACCAAAATGCTTCTCTTTTTAAGTCACTTCGAAAAGCTTTTAAAAATAATATATATTGTTTTACACTATTTCATTATTTATTTATTTTCAACTCTTGACTTAAACTATTAAAAGACACAACTCTGAAATAACATGGAAAGTCTTTTAAAAAGTAGCCGTTTACGTAGTTTTCTAATCCACTGTTCGAATGTGCAATTATCGCAGCCATGTTAGAGTTGCATAACATTTGCTCATAATCAGACATCCGAAATACTAGTATGAATGATAACTCCGCTGGGATCCGTCATACTTGTCATATCAAATGCAGATTTCCAGCTCGGCGAGAATAATTACACACCGTTCATAAGCTGAAGATTATATGTGGAATTGGGATGCAATATTATATACGTCATGCCGGAGATGCATTATTAGGTGCTCTGCCTACTCTTACTCGACAAATATTGTTGGCTGTCGCATGCAAATATTTCACAGAATTCCGTTGATTCATTTCAGTTTTGGTGTTTTTGGATGAATCACAAATAGGAGCGTCATACTTTTGAGGTCCCAGTAGCCATTGCAACACATGTGCATAAAAATATATATGATAATGAGCATCGGTGTGAAAAAGCATGGACTGCATGTCTTCCTACTTACAAAATAATGTCTAATGTGTAATAATAATTAGTGCACTTGTTTGTTGTGTTGCTAATAAATCGTTGGAGCAAAGGTGAAGTATTAAGATATGTATTTGTTAAGAATGACTATTCTAATAATGTGTGGGCTTATCGCACCACGTCATCCTACACTGTTCTGAATACCTTAGGGATATGTGATTTTTTACTGTCAAATTGTTAGTGTACGTGACAACGGTAATATATCATTTATTTATTATTTTTATAAATTTAAGTAATTTTATATATTTAAGGTTGTTTTGTATAGAAATACATAATATAACCATGACGGGATTCGTACTCGAGTCTGTAGAGTAACGCGCTCGACATGCCCGCTTACGTTACCATTGCGTCAATTTGTCGCCAAATATCTGTGGGCGCCGGTTTTTTTTTAACGTTTAAAACGTTTTACCACCTCCGGTTTCTATTCAACCATAGCAAAGGTATTTGTTTACAAAGTATAAGAATCTGTGTCGGCTCCGACAGGCGACTGGGGTTTCCTCCGTAAGAACGAACATAAAGTGAAAGATGTACAAAAGGCGTAAGCGGCGTAATCGCACTAATGTACGCTGGGCTTTACGTTTCTGTTCCCACCACAGGCCTCATATTATTTCACGACAAAAAAATAACAATGACGAATCATTGCAAATACGATATTAGTCAAATGCTTAAATGCAGGCATCGTTTAACACTCTTGAAAGATATTTATGGTCACCGCCGGGGCTGATGGTGTCTAAGAAACTGTAGTTTATATCATAGTACAAACTAGTCGATGAGGAGAATTTCATGTCTCCATGTCTCTACGTGAGAAATACTCGTGATGAATCACTTGAAAGTAATATGTAACAATTCCGTTCCGCTCCGTGGCCAGGTGACGTTTAATCGCTGCGAGATTGTCCGGGAACCGATGATAATTAACTGACAGCTGGGCGATTTACGACCAGCTTCCGAGGCTGGATCATCTTGTGAATATAGGGTGTAATTATTCAGTCCACGAAACTGTTCCGAGACGAAGACGCATTGTCTCCATTTAAATTTAAAGCCGAGATGTCAAAACCGGTGGTCTGGGAATCATGGTCCGTTCGGCTGCAACGAATCCTGATATTTAAGTTACAACGTTTCTTTGAACTCATAATATTTTTTCCTCTAATAGGCTATGGAACATCCATATACATCGAGGAAAAAATATTATGAGTTCGCCTCAGCAACATGCGCCAACAACATGTTACGTGACGCACACTAACTCGTAGCAGCTACGCAGCACTATAAGTATGTGTTACTAAATATAGGTAATTCATAAATTTTACTTCTATCGGCAATCTATCTGACGCATATTACATTACACTCGGCTGCAGCGTAGGAGAACTAAAGTTACCCAATGCTCGCCTCAGCTGGCCTTATAGTCTTTACATTTGTCATGTGCATTTAAGTTAGGAAATATAAAAACTTACTTGTATCGCAGTTTAAGGTTTCCTAAAACCATATTTATTCGTTAGACTTGTTGCAGGTTAGTGTTTACGATTTGTTCGTTACGTCACTTCATATCAGAATTGTACGGGATAACGATTATTTCTTGATCAAGTCATTCCTTAACATATATACTATAATGCAGGAGTTGCACTACCTCCTACGCCTGAAAAGCCATGTGACAGAGAATAGCAAGTAACCATGACATCGTTTTATAGGTTCTAAAAATAAAACGTAAACTTTATAAAGAAACTTAAATTGGGCGTGCTCCAGTTAACCACGCCCCAAGCCGCCCTCTAACAAAAGAGCAGTGCAAAGTAATTATGCTTTATATAATAGTAAACTGCAATATGTTAGCGAAAGGTGGCAGCCGGCTACGTTAGTACCTATCTCTTTCTATTATTTCTCATTGATTCCAACTTATTTTATTTTCATTTCAATTTGAGGCAACGATATCTGAGAGCGTAGTGCTTCAGTTTTAAAAGACGTAAGTTTTAAGTTTGTAATTGGGTTCGATTCTTATATGTGCATTATTGAGAAGTTTTCGATCTGACTCGTCATGAATTGTGCTTGCTCCTAACTTTAGAAGAGTTAGTGCCATGCTGCATTGCAGCCGCAGGAAGTGTCCCCGCTGATATGACGCCACCGACACATCTATGCTGTAGCGTTTCGTGTGGTTTGTGGGAAGTAGCCGTAAAGGGAGGGGAGATGAAAGGGTGTGCAAGAACCAGAATGATAATAGTGCGCATATGTATGAGCGTCTATAGTTGTTAAAAGGTTTAGGATACCTCGTTTGCCTATATTTTTAAAATGTTACCAAAAACATTAACACTTGAATAAATAAATAAACTTTATATACTTTTTCCACAATTCATTAATTGTGGAGAAATATATGAAGAATATTATTTATTTTTTCATTTGTTAACATCAATTTCCATGAAGAAGTGACATTACATTCATTGAACTATAATAAAAATATAATGTTCAGTTTTGAGCTAGCTATATTTCTTCATTGCAGCTAATTCGAATCATCATGGCCGATGAGATACATCTAATTGATATAATAATGGGGTGAACTGAAAGCGCAAGAGGCCCATTGAGATGATGGGGTAAAGGAGTGCAACGCAGATGATTATCAGTTCTATCATTCGTTGATTAGTTCTGTTTCATCTCCGTATGCATCAACAAGTGTAACACACAGTTGTAAAGTAATATTTATACCAGCTGACACAGTAAAAATTGTTTTGCCGGGTTATGTGAATAACCCTTATCACTTTGGAGTACGAAAAATAGACAGTAGCCAATTCACATACCTACTGAATATATACATACTATTTTATAAGGCCGTTTCGGAGGATTAAGGTAACTAACATTGTGACACGAGAGTTTTATGTATAAATTTATGAAGTAATATTATATTGGCAGTATGATCAATATCATTTGAGTATTACATGTATGTGACTTAGTTTCGGATTAAAGATTTTCTATACAATTCTGCTCTAAAGACTTCCAATAGAAGTAAAAAATAAACCTGTATTCGTAGCATAGCACGCGTAGCTGTCACGAGGTACGTGCTGCCACATGTGCTACGTGTAGCATGGCACGCGTAGCTGTCACGAGGTACGTGCTGCCACATGTGCCACGTGCGGCATATTTGCTTATGCAAACTCACAATAAGCTTCCCCGACTAACGCTGCTAAAATAATTTCAAGTTCTAAAATGTTGATCCTGGCCCAAATTCGTCTGTCTATATGGTATATATATGGTCTTCTTTCCTTCCAAGGCGTAACGACTCCTGAGGTCATTGGGTCCTGGAAGTTTGAGGCGCTATTTGATTCACGGGTCCACCATACCCCGGACTACCTTGACTTCCTCACTTGATACGGCCGTAAAGTGACACCTACGTTGTCGCGTTTCGTGCATTTTGTGAGTAGCTGATGGCCCGTTGGGGGGAGGTGAAAAGGAGGGCAACGCATCGGCATAATTATGCTGATGTTCATGGACGTCGGTAGTCGTTGAAGGGCTCCGATTACTCGTTTGTCTCCTATACTATGAAGAAAAATTCAGTCTGTTATTTAGAAAAAAGTCTCATTTATTTTATGGTTCGACTTAGGAATCTAACCTGGTATTCCGTGATCTGTTGTCGTGATTGAAAATGTTTGCTGCTACGAAGTAAAAAAATCGGCACATATAATAAAGTTAAATATGAGAGTCAGTAAATGAAAGACATCCGACAAAAATACCTATGGATAGTACAGAACAAGTGCCAACAATTTTTAGAATTTCTTGTCAGTTGTATGTAAAAGTGGCAGAACGTATTTTGATGTAAGTTTTACAAGTCCCAATACAGATTGTAGGTTATAAAAATGCGTGATTACCTTGCGATAGATTTTACGCAGGTGAAGCCGTCGCCGAAAGTCTATTGCGCAGATTTTGAAAAAAATGATCACATATAATCATACACCTTTTGGTGACTTTGTTTTGTGATAAGCATATAATAATAATAAAAACATATATTATGTCTTAATCTTCTCTACCAATGTTTAATTACGATATTAATAATCCCGGCATAAGCTACTAACTGCAATACCGAGTGATAATTTCAAGCAAATTATATAGCAAGTGCGTACCGCAGCTGGCAGTAAATAATGAAATCACTGTGATTTATTAGTTGAGGCTGGTATGTTTATTAAACTGTGCATCAGGACAGCAATTTGATTGTGTGCACTCCTGTGGCGGCATCTAATCAGATACGATAGTAACGTGCCACGTGAATATGTTTAATATTTGCGGTCCATGAGCCGTATTATGTTTAAACGTTTTCTATTAACCGTATTTTCCCGTTTTACACACTAACGTGTTTAATTTCCATGGCGCTATTTCGACGTGATATAAATGTACGATTTGTGTGAAAACGAAAGATTGTGTGTGTTATCTGTTATCGGTATTTTTTATAGTTCAATATTCAATATTTTTATTGTATGAAAATATAGGGGCAAAAGAACAAGTTAAGCCTTTAGACGACTGCCTACGCCCATAGATTCTCACAAATCGCTCGAAACGCGACCCCCTTTCTGCCACTTTACGGCATTGTCATGTGAACAAGAGATGGATGCCCCATCGCCGAGGGGGGAGCTGCCCCTCGCGAAACAGGCTCTGGTCATGAGGTTCTCCTCGACACTCGCAATCCACACAGGCTAGTACGAACACACGTACACGTACGCACGTACGTACGTCGGCTAAATTTGACTGCACTGTAGCATGGCGCTACATATTACTAAAGAGCAGTTGAGTTATGTTCCCATAGCTTCTGTGGCGTTCTGTGATGTCTCTAAATGGATAGAAGTAACTTTTTGTTGTTTTAAACCTTTTTTCATTGTTATGACAAATCAATTAGAGAACATGTTATTCTTTCGAAGAACATTTAAAGCTCAGTTTTTAATTAAGTTTGATAGATATGTAAGAATTATTTGAAATCTGAAGCAGAATTTAAACGACATTATCAGAAACTTGTTATCGCAAGTCGTGCCGTTTGTGAGATCAACACAGCCCTTATAATCCGGAGAGCCTATTGTAAGGTGGCGTGAAGGAGGCATCGTTGTGTAACTCTTATTATTTAGGTGTTTATGGGTGTAGATAGTTACAATAATCTAGGCATTAGAACTAAAGTTAATTGAAAGGTTTAACTATTGTTTCTAGTTTTTCTGAAGAAAAAGCTATAGGTAGACGACGGACCAGCTAGGATACATGTCTCCTAATTACAGCCGACCAAAATCAGGTGCGAACCGCATAAAATGCAACATTTTTTTTAATAGTGTAGGGGGAGGCAAACGAGTCTTTTGACGACTACAGACACCCATGAACATTCACACTGTTGCTGTGATGCAGATGCCCTACCCTCCTTTCCTCGTCCCCTCCAATGGACCATGAGACAGGAGATGGGAAGAGTGAACAATAAGACACTTGAGAGACACTGCCCTGTTTTTGTTGGCACTCCAGCGACCTGTACCTACTGCTTGGTCAGGGTACGCTACAAACGTTATCTTATTCAACCAGAAACTCATGCTAGTTACAATTTATTGAATTCAATTTTAAGGAGTAACAACTATCGTACTCATTTTCCCTCCGAATAAAATTGATCAAAATGGATCTCCATTTGGATTAATTTAGTGCGGAGGAAAATTAGAAATACTTTAAGAGCTGAAGCGAAATCGAAATGATGATGATGATATTATCAGGAACATGTTACCGCAATTCGTGCGGTATGCAAAGTTTTGTGTGATAAGCAACCCTTACACCCCGGAAAGCCTATATCTATAATAAAAAATTACCCAACAAAAAAAACATATAACTGAATTGAGAAATCCTTTTTGAAATTGGCAGAACTATTGCAATCGTATGTACAAACCGCAAAGCGACGCTGCATTCGCTGTGTCAGCAAAAAGTATTTTATGTAATTAATTCAAAAATCCTTCAATTTTGCACAGCACTCTGACATAAACAAACTAACAAGCGTCATGACTTACATCCGTGTGTCAGACATAACGAGATTAAAGCACAAAGTTGTAGGTAGATAACTAAATTAACTATGTCATTTGCGTACAACGACGAAATCAACTGAAAGTCTGCAGCAAAGGTGACAGGAAGCGGCGTGCAGCCAAGCGCGGCGGGCGGTGCTGATTCAGGATACCGGGGCTCCTACCACGGAGAATCGAATATAACTCGAACTCATGACACTATAATGATATTCAACATTATCGCCAATAGCAGTCTCAGCCTATCACTGAAGAAATAACTACAATTTTGATTCACGATATGAATGTACAAAGGATCAATGCACTAGGTACCTACGAAATGGCGAAAGTGCATGGATAATAGTAAATGGTAAACAATTCGATTGATCAAATGTAATATTTGACAATGTTTTTTTCTTTCTTAATCTTAATGTCTTTGTATTCAAGTGCAAACAGGTCACCGAAATATCGGATTTATATTTATAATTGGAACAATACATAATAGCTCCCCACCATGGTTCATGCCTTGTCGTGGCGGTGGGACTTAGTAGCCTGGGGAGAACCCAGGCAAAGCCAATTGAACAGAGGGGGATCTTTGCACCCCTCTTATAAGAAAATGGCGTTTAGGGATGAGGAGGAGGAATCGCTGTCTGTACCCCTCTTATAAGAAGAGGTCACCTAAGAGCAAAAAAAAAAGGTGGCGCTTTTGCGTACGGGGCAAGGGGCGAGGATGGGAACCACACCAAATTGCACTGTCCCAAAGTCGGTGGGGTTGTCCTGTAGTGCGGGGCAACCCCATCTGTCGAGGTGGAGTTGGTCCCTTAGGGGGCTGACTTGCCGTCGAGGTGCCCTGATGATTGTTGTTGGCACCTCACCAAGGGCGGCACTGATGACACTCGCGGTGGTTTTTGTAGGTATTCGGCACTATCATGTGCCGCTAGTCCCACACACCACTGGACCCCACCCGGGGCCGGCGAAGGCACGCAAATGCGTTTCCCCGCGTCAACAAAAAAAATACATAATGGCTAGAGTCATCGGTTAGAGAATAGGCTCATCATACCTCTCTCTTTTGTAGTTCCCCATATATGTGTCATTTTTGTAATCTGGTAGTGTTCCATTTTATATTTTATTAACAGTTTTTGAATATTTTTTGAATAAATGATTGTAATGGTTATTATTTTTTGATCGCTATACATTCAGATGAACTTTATACGTTCAGATAAACGTTATAATATGACGTTAAAAATATATATTACCAAATACTTTAAACATAGAACAGTGACGTTTAAAATATACCTTTTGTACAGTGTCTTGAAAAGTCGACACTACATCATGTGGGTCAACGTTGACTTTGCAAATATTTTTATGTCTTATTTACAACTCTCTTTGAGGTAGTGGCGTCTTTTAGGTAGTTGTCATCGCGTTTCGTTCGGTTTGTGAGAGCTCCGGTTGGCCCTTTCATCGCCTCTGCAATCTTGAAGTCTCGTCTGTGCTTGCCTTTATAAATCTAGTGATATAGTCTAAAAAAATATAGTCTAAAATACAGTCTAAATAAAAATAGTGATAATGCCGAAACTGTCCGACTCTTCGAGCACATGGAAAGGGCTATGGATGCCCTTCCAAAACAGATTCCATAGATCGTCGTTCTTGGCGATTTTAATGCCCATCTGTTCACGACTCTGCCTTAGCATATGGTTTGACACAACTGGTCTCATCACCCAAGCGAATCCAACGCGAACTTGTATTAGTATATGTGTGCGATGCCTATAATTACATTGAAACCACAAAGCAATCCAATGTCTTCGGTAGTATTCATTACTGTCCTCTCTTTTGATTTTTTTTTCGGATGTCGCTAATTGTTTTTCTGTAGGGTGTTCCACTGGAAAGTAATGAGCTACTTTATTGCTCTTTATATTCCTAATATTAATATTTTAAGTTTTCTCCTGATCCGGTACGACGTGAAGTATGGACTGCAATCCAGCAAAGGTGAAAATATTTGAAGCCGAACAATTCATGCGTCCTTTGCTCGGACCAAAAGTATGGGGTATACTTCAATACAGACGATAGCTAAATTGGACTGCATAGATAATAGTAATTATATTTTACAA
>JAFELO010000490.1:213999-231006 GCA_017140195.1 Eumaeus atala
CGTTTAAAAAATATATATATCCAGTCCATTCAATGTTTTATTCTAATCGTAAACTAGTATAAAAATTTGTGTCAAAATGATGTCATTGTGTATCGTTGCAATAGCAATATTACTTTTTGTACACTGGCTTGAGAAGTAGACATTTGCAAAAAATATTTTTTATCATATCTACAACTCATTTACCTATTTTTTTTCATGACGTATGTACAATCAAGAACGATTTTGGATGACATGTTAATAAAACCGAGAATCAATATTATATTTATTTGTAAATCAATGTTTCACATACAACAAGTTTTCATAAACAGCTACTTCATAGTAACATCTAAAAAAGTAGCTACACATTATAACCACAGTGACAAAATAAAACATCACTTAGTTTACTTTTTTTCCCATTGCTTTTTTTTTAATTTGTGAGACATTATATTTGTGTGCGCTGCGTCAACGCTTTGACAGTATTGCGGTCGTGACGATTACGTCGAGACCTGCCGCCACAGCTGTTTAGTAGTAGAGGTGGAATTGTGCAGAGCTAGCCACGCTCGATTATGCTGACCAGTTAATAGCGTGCGGGGATGTCTATGTGACGTGTGTCCATAAGATAATAATGATTATACCTGCAGAGTCATCGTAACTTTTTGAAGCGTGCCAAAGATGGATTCAAAAGAGGGGATGCATTACCGGATAGTGAATGGCCACATACATAAATGCTTTGCAGTGACGTCACTGGAGGATGGCTAGCGGAATTCTACAGGCCTAGGCTGAAAGGACCCCCGATCGCAGAAAGAGCTAGCTTTGATTGATTTAACGATTTCACATACATAATGAAAGAGCCTGATCCGATAATTTTTTGATAGAGATTCATATTTCTCGTAACGCGCCCTACAACTTTTCACTAAGAATAAGAAAATGTTATAACGCTAGGAAAAGATATGACGTGTAAAATCTCGTGGATCATTTCAGGCTCCGAATAACACGCGTTATGCTTCATGCTTAGCCAAACTCGACACTCAACACTCGAAAAATCTCTTCGAAGTACGTTCAATTATAAAAACTCAACTCTTAAACAAAGGTAGCGGCTACAGGCAGGAGTAAGCGATTTGGCACAGCGAGCTCGCGGGCGGCTGCGGGTGGCGGCGGGCGGCGAGGGGCGCGGGCGACTCATATAATTACGTACCTACGAAATGCGAGATGTCGTTTAAATCTTGCACTGCTTAAATTTGAAACGAACATCACTGGGCTGTATTAATTTAATTTCTCTGTTGTTTTACACGTAACCCCGGTTTTAATTTTAGTGAAACGTACATGTTCGTATTTTGAACTTAAAATGTTGGGAAATATATTTTAACTTTTTATATTTGATACGTATGTGTGCTCTATAAAACTATTGCAATTAACAACTAATTTAACTCAGGATTATAGTTGCATACTTCGATAGTAGTGTGTTAAGGATTTCAAATTTAAATGATGTTATAACATATAGGACGGCACATAAGCGGACATCTAACCAGGTTCATGCGCGTTTAGGAAAACGAAGTGTTGGTCGACCGTTCATCAGGTGGGAAGACGAGCTCCGTGCAGCCGCCGGTCCGGGATGGATGCGAGTAGCAGGAGATCGGTCGTCTTGACGTTCATTGAAGGTGGCCTATGTCTAGCCTCATCATGGTTCAAGACTTGTCGTGGCGGTGGGGTTTAGTAGCCTGGGATGAACCCAGGAGAAGCCAATTGATCCAAGAGGGATCTTTGCATCCCTCTTATAAGAAGAAGGGGCGTAAAGATCAGGAGGAGGAATCGCTCTCGGGACCCCTCTTATAAGAAGAGGGGACCTAAGAGCAACAGGAGGTGACGCTTTTGTGCACGGGGCAAGGGGCCATGATGGGAACCTCACCCCATTGCACTGTCCCAATGTCGGTAAGGTTGTCCTGTAGTGTGGGGCAACCCCATCCGTGGAGGTGGAATTGGTCCCTTAGGTGGCTGACTAGCCGTTGAGGTGGCCTGTCGATTGTTGTTCCGGAACAACGGCAAAGCGGCAAGCGGCACTGATGGCTCTCGCGGTGGTTTTTGTGGGTATTCGGCACTATCATTTGCCACGAGTCCCACACACCACTGGACCCCACCCAGGGCCGGTGAAGGCGCATAACTGCGTTTCCCGCGTCAACAAAAAAAAGGCGATGAGGACTGATGATGGTGATGACTCGTAAATGTTGTGTTTACGCAGGTGGGGTCTTGGCTGACTATTCAACAGTTGTGATGATCATTGTCATGTAGCAGTTAGCCCCATTTTGTATGCATTCAACTGGCACCAAGTTAAATTGTCTTTACAATAGTAGTACATACTTTACAATAGTAGTACATACTTTACAATAGTAGTACATACTTTCTTCACCTTCTGTTTGATAATAAATTATGTTGCACTTAACTAATTACTAATAACAATTCCTAGGGAAGATATAACAGTAAAACAAATCAAGTGTCGTAGTCGTTTGTTTGTTTTTATAGTATAGGAGGGCAAACGAGAAATCGAAGCCTTTTAACTACTACCGATACCGACGCGTTGCCTTCCTTTTCTCCAATGGGCCACCGGCTACACACAAATCGCACGAAACGTGATACGGAAGATATCACTCACGTGTTACGTTGGTACATGCTAGTGTATACACACGAGTAAAATAAATACTAACACTTGCTCGTTGTTTCATCTGTAATCCACGCCGACGGAGTCGAGGGCAACAGCTAGTAGGTAGAAATGTTGTATTTGTTGTTGCCATATTATTGTTGTCATGCAAATGCCTTGCACAAAGCACCCCCCTCCCCTTCTCCTCTCCAAGACTACCGACTACTTACAAACAGTGCGAAACGCGACAGCATGGCTGTCAATTTACGGCGGTGTCATGCGGGAGGTCTCACCTCCCCGGTAGTCCCAACACAATTCGGCTGCAGTGCAGCCTGGCACTACCTCCTACAATAACTTGCTTTCTTTACCTACAACCATACTTTCTTCATTTCTAACGACAACTGTTAAACTGATGAAAAAGAATATGTTTATATTACCACTTTTTTATTGACGCCTTTATTTTGATCAATTTGATGGTGTAACTTACATCGCTCGCCTCAGCTGGTCTTGTTATGCTAGTAAGTTAAATATAAAAAATTCACTTGCATGGTGGTTTCATAAAATCACATTTCCTTTTTTAATAATATTAATTTTTTTGTTAAAGCCGGGCTCCAACGTAATAAATCACGATAGTGTGGGAACATCGGGTAGAAAAATGTCCGTCACGTATAGATAACGAATGTGGGTGTTATAATATTGGCTTTTATGATACTTCCTCCCTCTGACCCGCCACTGAATTCCTAGAACGAACACTTATGACGCAATAATATTGCGCACTCAACTATTTTGCTTGTAGTGTTGCAACATTTCCAGATTCCAAATCCGGTAATACAGTAACACTGCATTTGAGATATTTGGACTGATTTGGTAATCATAATAGGATATTTGTGGCTAACCGTAAAATTATTATTTTTATAAAAACGTAGTGTAGGAATGCCTATTTTTCAAATAACACTGACATGAAGTGACAGCTATAATGTTGCATTTCGTGCGACTCTGGAGTTTCTAGTGTACCATTAGAGGGGAGGAGGGAATGAGAGCAACGCTTCGATATTGTAATCATGCGGTTGTTTTTGAGCATCGCCAGTAGTAAACAGTCGCCAATTTACCGTTTGCCCCCCTATACTATAAAAAAAAAATATTTTGGGGAATTCATAGAAGAACCGCTGATTTCCTGCTAAGCTATTAGCGTTGTTTAAATAACGGCACTAGTTTAAGGTATGTTTCTTTACGATGCTTTTAAAATACGTTGTCTGAAATACGCTGCCCCCGACGGCCAGGTGCAACTGACTACCAAGTGATGTAGCATGATTCTAAAAAATAAAATGATTAACAGTAGCACTACACATAAATGAGGGTTAAAGAGGTTCGTTGGTATGTAACACATGATAGGCGCGTCCGATTCTCTCTCGGTTGGTTTATTTTTATAGTATCAGTGGGCAAAGCTGTCAGTCTTCTAATGGTAGTTATCACCTACACACACCTATTGGTATTCACATGCTGTTATGCAGTTGTCCTCATACTCTCCTCGACTCCCTCATACACCCCTCACAACGTAGCTATCACTTTAAGATATAGCGTGAGCGATACCTACTCGGTCGTGTTAATGGTCTGGCCATTTCGTTTACAATGCCCCATGAAACTTCGTCTCAATCCAAAAGCAAGAGGTAGCGCCATGCTGTATAGGATGAGGTAGTGCCAGGCATGGTGCATTACACTACATCCTCCTATGCAGCGGAATTGGGCCGGCACGACCGGGGAGGTACCTCTCGTTCACTTGATACGAGGGAGGGAGAGAAAGGATGGCAACGCATCGGCATAGTAATTATGTGGATGTTCATGAGCGTCAGTAGTCGTAATAAGACTCCGATTGCTCGTTTGGCCCCTATTCTAAAAAAAAACAAAGAAACTAAATGTGTACTAACATATTAAATATGAAAAATTTGTTTGCAACTTGAAAACTAGCGACTTGATTAGTGCTAGATCCTTCATACTGCGGAAGACTCGTGAATCGTACTCGTATAACGTAAATTGTAAGAGATGTAAAAAATTTTAGGATGCTGTAGGTAATGGTCCAGTGAAACCTAACTAAAACTACAATAAAGTGAAGGTAAGCTTCACCGGTTTTAGTGTCATTATTTTCGGAAAATATAGGCGCTGCATGATATCGATAGAAACTCCTAACGACCAGGTGCGTCAACCCCACTGGAGAATAGCGGCTACCCGGTCTAGATAACCGTATGGTAAGAATTTCTAAATCAGCTAAATTAAATTTTAGGTTGTTGACATATTTGGAATCAAAATCGAGTACCGAGTACGCTCCGTGATTTTGTACAATGTCTTATAATACACCCTGTATATTGCACGGTAAGAACATGGATGTGAGAGAAAACGAGAGGGTGCTGATAGTATAAAATATTTTTTCGTCACCATTGCCCCTTGGAAACTAATAAGCGTATTAACGTTTATTCTTAGATCTTCCCTCACATCCATTAGTACGTGTAAACGTAATAAATTGATCAACATAATAATGTGGTATGAACATAGTAATTACTTAATTAAGGAAATATTTTATGTGGCCAATATTATGTTATAAATGTGAAACTTTGGATGAATGTATGGATGTTTGTTATTCAATCACGCCAGAACTAGTACGTAACTTGGCAATGTTATATTAGTGGGACTCAGTGAAACCCAGAATAAAATTCTCAAAAATGCTTATAAGTATTATATTTAATACTTATAAAAAGAGATTTTTATTCTTTCTGGCATTAACTCCTAATCCCGAAATACGAATAACTCGTTTGTAACAAATTTTAGGCGAACGAATCCGGGGGCACAGTAGTCTAATATATAATATAATCCTTTTAATGATTTCTTTGCAATAATCACTCAATAGGATAAACTAAAGATATCGATACCGCACGTTTCGAAAATAATGCTCTATCGTCACAAGTAGACTTTGACTTACAAAAGTACAACTCACAGGAGGCGTCTCAAAAACATCCGTACAAAAGCTATACACATGTCAAATTATGCACTTCGCGAATACAGCTTAAAATCACACGCGTAAGGTAGACTTTGCAAAAAAAATATGTTTAGATTATGCACTTCTTTCAAATATAATGCGTTTTTGTAAAAAAAAAAAAGACAAAATCATGCGCGTAATGTTGCAATAAAATATGTTTATGTATCCGAACGCCCTAGCGTGACAGTGAACATTTTTTTTAATCAACATGGAGCATTACTTGTGCATGAACACAGTGAGGTGTTGCATACACAAGACAGACAATCAAATCGAAACTATTTAATGGCGGTCGACTATATACCACATTCTATGGGCCGGTCACTCCGCTATACTCGACTTCAACTGTAATTATTCTTAGATCTCATTTGTAATTCAACAGGCGTCAATGAGTTGACAGTATCGATGTATTGATGTATTAAGTTTACGCGAATGTTAGACATTACAATAAAACTACTTTTACGGATTTTATCGCGGTTTATTAAACGGGGGTAAACCTGAGTAGTGCAGGTGAGTGTTGATGATCATCACAAAGAGGCCTCTTAAACCTAAACGCGGAATCACAAGTCCCGCATTACAATAAATCTACTTTTACGGATTTTATCGCGGTTTATTAAACGGGGTAAACCTGAGTAGTGAAGGTGAGTGTTGATGATCATCACAAAGAGGCCTCTTAAACCTACATGCGGAATCACAAGTCCCGCATTACAATGAAACTACCTTTACGGATTTTATCGCGGTTTATTAAACGGGGGTAAACCTGAGTAGTGAAGGTGAGTGTTGATGATCATCGCAAAGAGGCCTCTTAAACCTACACGCGGAATCACAAGTCCCGCATTACAATAAGAATACTTTTACGGATTTTATCGCGGTTTATTAAACGGGGGTAAACCTGAGAAGTGAAGGTGAGTGTTGATGATCATCACAAAGAGGCTTCTTAAACCTACACGCGGAATCACAAGTCCCGCATTACAATAAAACTACTTTTACGGATTTTATCGCGGTTTATTAAACGGGGGTAAACCTGAGTAGTGAAGGTGAGTGTTGATGATCATCACAAAGAGTCCTCTCAAACCTACACGCGGAATCACAAGTCCCGCATTACAATAAAAATACTTTTACGGATTTTATCGCGGTTTATTAAACGGGGGTAAACCTGAGTAGTGAAGGTGAGTGTTGATGATCATCACAAAGAGGCCTCTTAAACCTACACGCGGAATCACAAGTCCCGCATTACAATAAAAATACTTTTACGGATTTAATCGCGGTTTATTAAACGGGGGTAAACCTGAGTAGTGAAGGTGAGTGTTGATGATCATCACAAAGAGGCCTCTTAAACCTACACGCGGAATCACAAGTCCCGGGGCTACTGGGGTTTACTCCTTCTGCCACACGATGGACCCGGCACCCGCACGGTGAATCCATGGAATGCTAAGAAGTTCGTCTCTCTCTCTCTCTCTCTCTCCTTATTTATGTAGCCCGACGTTTCAGAACCATCCTGAGTCCTGATGTACCAAGTTTTTAAAAGTATCCGAAGAATTATAATTTTAGTTGTTCCGATTAACGCAAACAGTACTTATGATATCTTGCTGTCTTGAGGTGTTATGTTTACTTTTCGATTTGATTATGTTCACCACTGGATCCCAAGCAGAGAGAAGAACCCAGCCATCTTCTCTATTGAAATTTGGATGTTTTTTAATTTCAATAGCCTCATGGATCATCCTTGGAAGGAATCGGTGTTCTCATGTGAGGATTTGCGTTTTATCAAATCTAATGTAATTGGCAGGGGCCAACTTCAGCAAGCTCACTGACCGCAGATTTCGTAACACGTCGGTATTTCATATCGGCTCTATGTTCTTTAATACGAGTTTTTATAGATCTTTTAGTTTGCCCTATATAGGAGAGTCCACAGCCACAATCAAGCTTGTACACTCCTACATCTTACAGAGGGATGTGGCATTTCACCGATGATAAGAACTAACTAATCTTCTTTGACGGCTTAAAATAAGTTTTTATTGAAGCTCGCTTAAGAATATAAGCCAATTTTATCAGTCACCCCTTTTAAGTATGGTAATATAGCAGGTAAGCGCTGGGCAGTGGCTGGTTTCACTCGGCTTCTGTGGAGCAGACGGGGAATCCGAAGCTTGTTGTCTCGCAGAAGTTGCTTGACATGTTGAAGTTCGGTATCCAGCTGTTGCTTGTCACAGTATTGATGTACAAAAGTACGAGATAGACGATTTCTTATACAACTGTCATTGTAAATCATACGTGATTGTACAGAAACATACTATTTTGCAATGTCAACTTAACGTCTATGATTTTAAATCCTTTTTTACGATGCATGTTTTATTTAAGAGATGTACAAAATTTAAATATATTTCCATGAAATGTCCTTACGAGCACGTGTTTAAGTTGCTATTGCAAAGTGCACGTTTTGATAGTTGCACATCTTCTAAATGGACGGTTTTGAGACGCTTTTGTATTTCACTGTCTATCTTGGTATCTTTCTAAATCTATGGTTGAGAGTATAAAATGTAGTTATCATGATAGAAGTTTTTTTACGTTTATAGTATAAGGGGGCCAATAAACAGTAAGATCCTAAGGGCTATTGACGCCCTTAGACATTCACATAATCGTTACGCATATGTCTTGCCCCTCCTTCAGTCTTCCTCTACAATGGGCCACCGGCTACCCACAAATCTCTCGAAGCGCGATAGCGTGACTCCACTACGGTGTCATGTGACCGAGATACACTTCCAACAGCCAACCAAATTCGGGTGCAGTGCAGCATAGCACTACGTCTTACTATGAATGAAACCTATGAGGATATTATCATTATTAGGTGTCTTTATCACTCCACAGCTGGCGAATGACAAGGCCAAAAAAAAACACAACAGAGCCTTCCACTGCCGTGGAAGTATCCCGAGTCTATAAGCGATAGGAAACCCCGGAGACGGTGACCATCCACCGCTAATATGATAGCCAAGACTAGGACTTTTCAATTTCTCATCTCTCTATGAGCGTAAGACGCAGTTGTTGTTAATTTCTTTTAATTTGTGTTATTTGTATATTTAACCTATCCGTATAAAATAAAAGTCAATTAGTAAAATATTGTTTCATTATTATTAGAGAAAAAATGTAAGTAAAATTGAGCGAAGCTCAACGTGACGCTCTACTGCGCTTATGCAGCTTACGTCTCCTGTGCACGAACACTTCAGAATCACGTAAGTTTGTAACGGACAAACTCCAATTACTTGTTAGAGCTAGCATTTATTATATAGATATACGAAAACAATATGGGAGCGAGCGAAAGTTCAGCTGGTATAGGTATGTTGCAATTATACTTTTGCTTCTTAAACATTTTATAAAAAAGTATGTCTGTCAGGCTAAAGGTGTGCTCGGTGTCGAAGAAATGACACTCTTTTCTTTGATGAATGAAGGAATGATGGCGGACGCTATCTGCCATCACCACATGATAATTAAATAGTTTTTTTTTTCCGCCTGGAGACTATATTTCATGTCACGATGCACGAATTATTAATTATTTAAAAGGAGCTCTACTCCTTTTCCTTCTTGAGATGGATGTGATGTGAAGATATGATGTCTCCGTGATCTTCAACTATTGGGTTTGTGGATTGAAGAACCATCCGCAGACAAACAGTGGTTGAATGATAATTATATTTAGAAAGGAATCCTCCTGATTCTCGGACAACTGCCAAGATTGACAAGAACAAGACAAACAGACCTCGTTCCCTCATTTTTTACTAACAAGATCAAAAACAGGTTTGATTCCATTGTTTGTTTCTTTTATTATTATTAATATTGTTCATGATTGTGAATGTGGAGAGACCATCATTGAATAAATGTATTTAAAAGTCTGGCCAAACCTATAACAGTCCCTTATCCCCGGACGTGGCCTCCTTTTATAGAATTGAATTAAAATTGTATATATAGTTAAAATATCTCAGTGAAATGGCGCTCACAATACTTGGAAACCCCAATACTCGCCACATTTAAAAAAGCTCCAATTACACAGATAACTTAATAATTGTGGCGGCATTAATCGATTTACAATTCGAACGCAACAGTCACGTCGTCAATCTCCAGACGATGGCTGGGTACGTAATGAACGGGGGGAGATGCAAAATGTTACAATTGCATTTCCCCCCGTCAGAAAAAGAGCTTACACTGGCAAAAATAATTAAGAGCATTAGTAGAGAGAGCGCAGTGTCGCGCGGTAAATTGTCTGCTAAATACCCACCTACATTTATTGGCGCTTGGAGTCGGCGCGATGTAATGGCGGAAACAATTCTGCCTTTTAAAACAGTGTTGGGCGTTTTTGTTTACAAATTATTACACGGTGTTGAATAGGCCACGTTTAAAAGGCCAATTTATGTTGAATTTATCGAGGGTAGTAATCGAGTTTTTTTGCACGATTTATTAAAGCGGACGATAGAATTATGAATTTCAACAGATGGACGTGTATTTTGAGGAGAAATTAAAATTGTTGTACCTCGGTGTACCCAAAATTTATCTTACTTAACTTAGAGTCTTATTATATGAACATCATGTCGTCAACGTAATGTTTGGTTTACACGCCATCACCTGCCCTCTATAGCATGTCAGCCTTTTAAAGGACCGATCAACAGAGGGATTGCCCCGCAACACAGGCCAAACGCCTGCTTTTTATTCCTCTCTTGGTTATAGGAGGCGAGCAAAGAGCAGCCCCTTTGGTTCAATTGGCTTCGCCAAAGATGTCTGAGTTTGCCCCTGAGCCATGGTGGGGGACAACTTGAACCATGGTGGGGACGGCGTTTTTCAGGCTAATCTCCAATACATCTAGACAGATTTTAGTGAAATTTCCAAAAAGGTATTAATATAAGGTTTTACAGTAATTGGTTAAAATGACCCACATCTAATTGTATCCAATTAAGCTATAATTTCGATTACGAAAATTCTCAGCTACGTGAAGCCGAGTCAGTTGGTTCCGTGTTCCATCACATCCCTACGTCATTTGTTTGAATTATATTATTTAATACCCACACAATTACCATAATATAGTATATGTGTCGCAGTTGAATTGTGTAAATCGCCGTGTTACATTACGACTAGGCATTTTCGAAAACAGGATCGTTTTATATTACTTGGGCCAACAATTGAACGGATTGATTGCAGCTGAGTTATTTTCGTGTAGTGTCGTTAAGTGTTCGTGGTACGTTATTCAATAAAATTAGCCGTATTTTAATAAAATGGGTCATTGTCATTCTTTGACAGGATTTAATTCCCAATTTTGACATTCTCGACGTTGCTTGACATGACAAAAACGAGAGGTGTGGAATACTTAGAAATTAAAAGGCTAGGCCCTATATTAGATTGATTTCGTTTAGTCGAGTTATGCTCCTGCTGGATTAGGTTTTTTATTATTTGCCCTCATAACACACAGCCTAATTTCATACATGTATGAATCACTATCGCGGCCTAAAATAAAGATATTGAAGAATTTTTGAAAATGTCTAATTGTAATGTAAAACGGCGGATTACAATAAGACTACTTTTACACGGGTGGACTGAGTCTCATTCCACGGTCGGACTGAGTCTCAGTCCGACCGTGACCATCGTTGCTGTAAAGCTTCTGAAACGCGGGCTAGTTAAATAATTAAATAAACCGCGATAGAATCCGTAGTTCTATCGGAACGAGTAACATTCGCGCAAACTTAAGCCATCAGTAAAACAGCGGTTGTAAATAGAATCCCATTACGACATATGCACAATGTATTCAATAAATTATATTTCTTTTTTATTTTATGCTAAGGGTTGTCTATATAAATCTAGCATCATATCCAAAGCTGCGGTTTTCTTTCACTTTACAGTACATTTCTCAAAATATATCACCTGTTTGAGGCAAAGTGGGATGTACGGAGAAGCCTTTATGTGTCTACACGGCAACGTCGCGGTTGTCCTTTATCATTCCACCATTGAATGTGATGTGTGAACGGCCGGGCTCAGGCCGGGAGCTCTTAGAATTGCTAAAACCTTTCGAACATCGATTCCGAATGCATCATTTGTTGACTGTCACTAGGCACTTGACGACGGTATTCCGCCTCAGAGTAAATAAAAAAAGTAATCTACCAATTACCAAGAGCCACTGACCGTAAAATTGTTTACGAACTGAGTACGATTTATACCGCGAATCGTTTTATTTTTTACATTTAATAGAACTCTACTAATGTCAGGCATGAATTATGAACGTTTGTTTCTATTGCGGGTTTAACTTTTTTTCTATTGCGATAATTAAGACTGGATTCAGATGAAATTTATTAGAGTGTCTATATCAGGGAAAGACAATCATCATCATTAATCAAATTCCCTATCCCGCGGTTACACATTTGATCCAATTCAGACAGCAGCACTCGGCTGTACCCGCACCGCTCACCACCTGCCGCATGCCTAAACAAAACTTCGAAGAGCGCGACGTGACTGGCAAAAAAAAATATACTTACAAGAATTTATATTTTTTATAGCCTTTCCCTATTTTAGGTATATCGAGCTATAACTATCAACAAACGAGGAATCGGAGCCTTTTGATTAGAACCGACGCCCATGGACATTCGCATGATTGTTACGCAGATGCGTTGCCCTGCTATCAGCCCCTCCCCACCGGCTACTCACAAACCGCACGAAACGCGATAGCTTCGCTATCACTTTGCGCTGGTATTAAGTGAGCGAGGGGTACTTCCCCGATCGTGCCGGCCCTATGCAGCACAGCTCGACAGCGACTGGGAGTCATTATATAGAACTAATTTATTGTATCAGTAATTTGACAATCTGTGTTATGACTAGAGCAAACATCTATAGCCCATAAACCGCCCGTTCCTTTTTATCCCGTGCAAATAAATTGGTTCATCTGGAAAACATTTTATCCGAGTAAAACCGAGGGGCACAGCTATACACATAACAAAGCTAAGGTTTGGTCGCAAATGATATATCGAATATTTCGATTTGAATAATTTAATTGAACAGGACACGTTTTCAGTAGACGCGTATTAAATTTTAATCAAGTATCAAATTCTCAATCAAAACCTCCCGGACTAGCGCTGGCCGGTATACATGAAGATAATTAAAATATCGAGCCGAAGGTATACTGCGATAATAAGTGTATTATTATCATTATAGTATAAATAATTATAATTTAAGGCTTTCTTGAGGCACCATTTTTCTTTCATAGTATAGGGGGGCAAACGAGAAATCGTAGGCTGTTTACGACTACCGACGGCCATGAAAATCCACATTATTACTATGCCGATGCGTTACCCTCCTTCCACCCCCAATGGGCCACGGGCTACTCACAAACCGCACGGAACTCGACAATGAAGACGTCACAGCGGTTAATGTGAGCGAGCGCTACCTCCCTGGTAGAGCCGGCCCAATTTGGCTGCAATGGACTACTGCGACTAAATAGTATATGCCAAATCATTATATTAATACGTGAAACAAACACTTTGAACCCCTTTTTAATAATTTTGAGACACTACATCCTCCTATGCAGAATGTCACTACCTCTTCCAACATTTAATTTTGTCACTTTAAACGTAAGTAGCCTGTTGACGCCTGATTTGATAATTTTTCAGTATGCCGATGATTTTGTATTTTACTTTATTAAAAAGGATATTAAGAATGTATTTTCCTAATTAAGGATACTTTGGTGCATTTTGAAAAACTCTTAAATGAACTTGGTTTATTGGTAGCTTTAAGTAAAACTAAGTGTCTTTACCCGGAAGTATCGTACTCCTCATGTAAATATAAACTTGGGTTTGGTCACTTTACAAGTTGTAAAATACGTAAAATTTTTAGTTGTGTAACCTAACCACACACTCAAAAATTTGATGACGGATTAAGTTGGAAAAAACATATTAATGAAACATATCAAAAATGTTCCAAGTACATTAATATATTATGTTGAATTATTAGTTATAAATGGGGTATCCATTTCCATAAATGCAAAATTTAAGGAAATTATATATAAGCCTGATTAGAAGCAGATTGGATTACGGTTGTACTGTTTTTGCTAATGCCAGTCCAAACACCCTCAAGGAACTAGACCTTACTCAAAACCAATCGTTCAGATTAGTGGTGGTTTTATGAAATATACTTCTATTTATGTTTCAGAAAATGACATGTGTATACGGCCCTTAAAAATTTGTAGGAAATATCTGTCTGAAAATTTTTTCGTGTCGTAATGGTTATTTATTTGAAATTATTACCAATTTTGATAATTTAATTCAATCTGGTGTACGTTACTGGAACAAACACGACTACAAATATTTGTTTAACAGTTACACGAACCTTAAAGACACCAAAATTGCACAGCATGATATTTGGCCTCCATATGAACTTCCTAAGCATTTGTTTGAGATACCAATTGAAGACATATGTCATATCGATATTCCTACTGTTAAATCTAAAAAAAAATCACGAGAACTTAAGATAGGTAGCGAAAAAATTATTGCTGCTAAGTACAGTAACTACGTCCACATCTATACAGATGATTCAAAATATTTAGGTTATGGGTGATGCGCATTTTATGATTCTATGTCTGAAATAACCTACCGATTATGAGCATTGAATTAATAGGCATATTAGAAGCACTGTCTTGTGTAAGAAGCACTACTTACCAGCAAATCCATATTGTAACTGACCCTAAAAGCGACTTGCTTCACCTGATTTCATGTGCTAAAGGTAAATGTGTGAGGATCAGTTCTTTTTTTCTTATTACTTGTGTATATACGAATTAATTCAGAATGGGTTTAACGTTTGCCTGCAGCGGGTACCATCACATGTTGGTATTGTTGGCAACAATGTGGTTGATGCCTTGGCAGGTGCAGCACAAACCGAGGGTACCTTGATCAGTATGAACTCTAGCTTTAATGATTTTATAGGATCTATTAACATTTTTTTATGAGGAATGGGATAAATGCTTCCAACAAATTTCAAAGAACTCTGGTATTTGGTATATGACCTTTGTTAACAAACCACCTAAGGTACCATGTTTCTCGGGTACGAAAATCAGCAAACGAGATTTAACGCTCTCTTTTCGCATTCGTTCTAAACACATTCAACTGAAGAATTTTCCTTTCCTTCTAACTGTACAACATGCAACCGACATGAAGACTTATACCATCTTCTTATAGAATGTGATAGAAACGAATTTCTCCGACAAGAATTTATTATGGACACTAAATGTAATAAAGCTAAACTTTTCTTTTTTGTACATTATATTATTAGTTTTAATTTTAAATTAGTATATAGTGACAGATTTATTTTATTTAAGTTTTGACATCCATTCGCTATATATAAGGGATTTATAGTTAAGTTTATAATTATTTTTTTGTAGATGTAAGGTTGACTTAATCTCACGATGTATAACTTTAATAATAATAATAATAAATAATAAACTTAAATAAAGATTTTTAGAAAATGATCATATTTCGTTCTCTGAGCGATCACTAATAATATTAAATATGTTGAACCAACAATATTGACACCTAAACTGAAATACACACTTTTTCAACACACCCTAAAAACTTCAATATTTGCTGGATCTCGTTAGTGTACAAGAACGCGTAATAATGATGATGTTGGTTATTACAGTATATAATTCACGGATTCCTCTCAGGTCTAAAAGTTTACCTTTCCGACCGGCAGCACCGTCACGTCCAAAAAATGTTATCCTTGTATATTGAATAAAAATATTACTGTGCTGGTTTCACAGCTTAAAAGCTCTATATCATTTCGCTCGCATTTCATATCGGTCCTTGGGGATATAGACATCATGATTAATCTACTCACGTTAGCTATTCGTCGCTCAATATATTAAGAGCCCTACTATAACCAAATTTTGACCATCTCTACAGAGACCAGCCGACTGCGTTAGACATATTATAGTACACAGGTGTCAGCACTATTCGCACATACTCCTGTTCCAATAGGACATTGGCCAAACACAACCGGAGACAAGTCTGGCACAAGACTCTTGAAGGCTCACTTCGAGGAGGATAACATCTTATATTAATACGTAGTTACTGTACTGAGTAGCAATAATTTTCTGATCCGAGTGTAGCTGGACCCAAGACCTCAGGAGCGGTGGCTCGACATGCGTGCCGCTAGATCATCAGGTCGTCAATTGTCACTCAGTGTCAGCAGTCTAACAGCAGTCAGGGTGTATAATGGGAACAGTCTATACAGATGTATGGTGATTTTGAGCCGTTTCGAGAGATAAAGAGATAAGCAGCTAATAGTGAAAGGTTGGTTATGTTGACACACAGATGTATTCTTGAAAAACCAGGTCGATAATGGTAGATGAGGATGACTAGGTTAAAGTTTTCCAAAAAATTTAAATGTGACAGTTGGAGACGCCGTAAATAGCTGACATCATATATTTTTATAGTATAAGGAGACAAACGAGCAAACGGAGCTATATAATGACTACCGACACCCGATTCGTTGCCTTCCTTTCCTCTTCCCTTTCAATGGGCCACCGGCTGTCCACAAACCGTACGAAACGCGACAGCTAACATTCACTTTACGCCTAGTCTTGCTAATGTCTATGGGCGGCGGCAGTCACTACCCACCTGTTCGTTTGACCCTATCTTATAAAAAAAACAGAGGACCCAGTCGTGCGGGCAGTATCGAATTGCAGAGGTAGTATTATGACACTCGTTCTTACTAAATTTATTACATTATGATTCAGTGGAGATATTTTTACTTATTTTTATTTATAAACAAGTTTTTATTTTATGTAATCTCATTAGTGTTAGCTCAGACAGATGCAGGATCCTACGGCAGAGCGGCACGTGCCGCCCTTGGCATGAGGCACCAAGAGGCGCCATAGTGTTAAATACAAATTATTATTTCACGTGAAATTATAAAATTAATGTACCTTTTGAGGTTCCGCAAATTATGAAAAACTGTGGTTTGGTTAGTGGTTAATATAATTTTAAGATATTTAATTATGTTTTTATATTCCTTTAGCTTCAATTATACTTTTCTTTAGTGTATCCGTTATTAAATATTTTAGTATTAATTTAGTGTTTTTAGTATTACTAGGTCCATACATATGAAATTGGGGTTTTGTATAGGAGGAACAAAAAGTCGAATATTTATGAATTTTTAATATATTATGTTTAATTAATCAAAGTATGAACCATTGTTTTTATGCACTTTTGCCATCAAATTGGTAGTCCATTGACCCCTTCACTAAAAAAACAATAAAGTCATTGTAGGCGATTTGGACTGCCCCATTGGAGTTGAATTGTTTCCCTTACAAGTAGTTATCCAAATTTCGAAAAAAATGGTAATCTGTTGGAGCAAGGTT
>JAFELO010000490.1:231130-285662 GCA_017140195.1 Eumaeus atala
CAGTAACGTAACGCAGCAGTCGACGCGCGTTTGCCGGTTTGTTTCAGTCAGTCAAAGCACTAGTGCCACGGCGGAAAAAAGAAAAGAAAAAACAATGACGGTCATCGAAGCACAAAGAATTGAGTAAATAGCTGTACAAATTTGTATTTGGGATGCCTTACCAAAGAGTAGAAATTTTTGATTAAATTGTGGCCAGTACGAAAACGCCAATTTCATATGTAAAGGACCTAATATTATACTTCAATGTTACGTTGCCGTAGTGTAACTAATATTCCCAATACTATTAACACTTTGAAGGTACTCTTCATTAAGTAACATAAAGATCATTTTAATGTAAGCCACACAATATGTACCTGTGTACAGTTTCATTATTTTGGGTAATTCGCGTAAATAACACTACCTATACGGATTATATCGCGGTTTAATTAATTATTTAACTGAATCGAAATATGTATCCATAAAAGTAGTTTTATTGTAATGAGTAATATTCGACCAATTGAAGTGTTGCTCGACCGTTCACCAGGTGGGAAGTCTTCCCATTATAGGACTAGATAGTAGATAGACTAGCAGGTGATCGGCCGTCTTGTCGTCCCTTGAAAGAGGTATGTGTCCAGCAGGGGACCGATATGGGTTGATAATGTGGATGATGATGATGAGTAACATTCGCGTAACTTTGTGACGTCAATAAATCGCTTAAAGTTTCTAAGTGTATAAAATTAATTTTTTATCGTACTAACAAGTCCAAACCATTCAGAAGACAGAAACGAAAATAAAAAGATATTCTGCTGTTACAAATATTTTAACAACCGCTGCAAGTTAGTCTAACAGTAAACCATTTAAAACGCTGACCCAGTGCTCTGTAAACGATCGCTTGCTCTTTCTGGAACGTAAAAAGCGTTCTGTTCTTTTTGATACTTTTTACCTTCGATCAATTTATCAAGTCGCAACAGACGTGTGTCTCCAGTAATCCGGACACAGCTACACGACAATAGCGGTCGGGATTCGCGGCGAGATCTACCAGCGTGTCAGCAAACGCGTTCTGTTCGTGTGTTCCTGGTATACGAATCGGATTTAACGCTCTACTATTGAGTCTAAGAAACGATGAAGGCACTCGGAAAAAAATGTTAGAAGTAAAATCGTGTGAAACAGTGGCTGGCAAAGAGTAATAGCGTAACGCTTTACCACATATACGTGTCTTGGACAGTGTTCAGCTGAGAATCATGAATCAGGTCCGCTCACAGTCGCGTGTCGGTGATGACATAGTTCCTTTTTTGGTCGCCTTTAATTCACACGTCTTGGTACTCATTAAAGGATCAATTAATTGTCTAATTAACAGCCCATGGGGATGAGTGATAGTTCTAAAAATATATGACTTGACATACCAAGTGCGAAGCTCTAAGAGTCTCCGTAGACACTTAAGGGTTTGCAGGTGCGTCGTACCGCTGTAGAGGAGTTTGACCATCCTGTAACACGAGTGTTTGCTACATTCCCTATTTACAGTACTAGGCTAACATGGTGTGGTAGGTCCACAGATATTATATAAAGTCACTATAATTGGCTGGGACGACCGGAGGTACAATCTCATGCACAGTAAAATTATAGCTATGCTGTTCGTGAGTAGCAGGTGCCCGATTGGAGGGAAGGAGTGGAAGCATGTTTATTGGCGTCGGTAGTTATTAAAAGGCTGCGACTGCTAGTTTATCCCACTATAATATAAAAAAAATGATTTGGTATCTAAATCAATGAAACATTACCCGGAGTGTCTTGGGCGAAGCATTGTAGATCGTTGGCTACGACCCAACCCTTCAAGGCAAGCGACACAAAGTGATCGCCCGTTTACCGCCTTCATTTGGCAATCTTTTTGAGAATAATGCACCTTGAAACTTTCAGTTCGTTAAAACTCTGCTGGATTTCTTTACGCGCTATTTTTGAGCAATTATTCTGCTTTGAGCATTTCTAAATTAAAATGTACCGCCCACCACTAACGTTGTCCTTTGATATTAACAAGTATCTCAGCCTTTGGTGGCGGGCACACGCCGGGCACACAGAGTGTAGGCATAGACCACCGCCTACGATTCCAGTTCTAAGAGCTTCACCACTCAAGGGTACCTTTAAGTGTGGTATGCATTAGATTTTTTAACCGAAGCCAAAAAAGGTGGAGGTTTCTAATTCGACTTGTTTTTTTTTTTTTTTAGTTTTTCATTATATCTACGATGACGTATGAATGACTTACGGTATCTTCGTTAGGTTTGGAACGATTGTTAATCTTTTTTTTTGTTTGAAAATGTATACCTATTCCCGAAGTGTTCTCACCGTCACACTAAGCGTGATGTGGGGCAATGTAGCAGTCAAGAGTTTTATATGCACATACGTGTTCTGTTCATACACATCATTCTAATGTTTTAGGAACATTTTTCAGTGATGACTGTTCAATGAGCTATTCAAGCAAGGCCAGCTTTAGCTGCCGCGCATGAGCATCCCTGCTCATTAGAGAGGGGAGGGGGTAGGGTTACCCGGTCCCCTTGGCCAAGATAATAATAGTTACTTTAGTTTTCTTAAATAACTATCGGGGTGCATCCTTCCTATATGCGGGAAAGAGAATCGATAGTGTGACAGACACCTCGAGCATAATCACACCACTGTAAATTTAAAAATTAACCAAATCTAATATTTTATGAATGTATGAAACAGTGCGTTTGAATTAAACAAATGAAAAAGTGCATCTCTACTATACTCAATAGACAGATAATGGTACTATTATTTTTTGCAACTTATTGGTGAAAAAATTACGACGTGGCGTATGTAGTGGACATTGAGATGTAATCAATTAACCGTACATATTTAGGATCTGCTGGGTCTTATCACACTGGTGCAATCCTATATCGCCAGATCAAGAGATCGAGAAAACAAACTGAGCTAGGTGAAGTCTAGCTCCTATGCACTAGGGATATTATAGAATATATTTAGTGTCGCTATTTCCTAAATGCTATAACTCTGATACTCTAATTAAACATAATTACGCAAATAAATCCACAAGGAACATAGTAGGTACGTAATGTTCCAAAATGAATGCAAACTGCGTGTAGATGTTATATTGAAATTAATAGATAACATAAAATGAAGTTATTCACAAATCCATGCGTAGGTAGATAACTTTTAAAAAGGTAGGTAAGTAAATCGTGAATTTTTTATTAGAAAATATGTTAGGAAACAATGACTCTAATATGACGTTATTTTGCCATCTCTCCTGAGCCCTGAGTGACAAAGAGTAGAAGCGTGAAACCCAATTTTAATTAAGGTAACGGATATTGTAATGACTAATATATTAGAACCTTACGTGTGAAATTAACGTTTTAATGAACTAGCCACTTTCATGTCAATATCTATGGTTTGGCTCAGAATTTTAAATTGAAATAAATTTCAAATGTGCCATGCATAGCGCATGACGCTACATCCTCCTATGCAACGGAATGGGGCCGGCACGACCGGGGAGGTACCTCTCGCTCACTCGATACCGCCGTAAGGTCACACTTACGGTGTCACTTGTCATGCGGTTTGTGAGTAGCCATAACTATACTATAAAAATAGGATCGTGTATTCCTTGGAAATTATGTCCGAAGTGCTAGCTGTGAAACAACCGAGACATGTCGATTGCTCCAGTCCACTGCTGTTTCACGACAACGCTACACCCCATACTTCAAGACAAACGATTGATAAATTGAAGGAGCTACGATTGGAATGTCTTCAACACCCACTCACTTAGGGACAAAGACCAGGGAACTTGCTAAAACAGATTACCATTTTTTTAGATTTTGTTAAACTTTACAACGAAGCATAACCAACTGTGAGGCAGTCCAAACCGTGTTCAAAGAATTTATCGACTCTCGCTCCCACAATCTTCAGCAAAGGAATCAATAGACTAACTGTAAATATGTATCATTATTATTGATAATAATGGTTCCTACATATTTCGATAGACCAAATATATTATTATATCATTTTTCTCCGTATGAAACGCTAACTTCATACCTTTTTTCCACAGGGATTTTAACAATATGTCTACTAGGTATATGTCGTATGTTTTATCTCATATGCCCCGGCAAATGACTCCAAAAGCCTATGGGCTGCTGACACCGGACACAGAGGTCGTTTAGATAATGTTAGGTCCTTACATATGAAATTGGCGTTTTGTATGTGAAGAACAAAAAGTCAAATATTTTTTATATAATATATTTAATTAAACAAAGTATAAGCCATTGTTTTCTTTTGATATCTCATAGATCCTTCATTTACTAAAAAACCAGTCGAACGGGAATCAATAAAATCTGTGAAGGCGATTTGGTTTGGTATGGAAGAAGTTATCCAAATTTCGAAAAAAGTGGTGTCTGTCGGTAGTAACGTAACGCAAGATTTCAACGCCCTTTCAAGATTTCTAATCTTTCTCATTTGCTTCAAGTCAATTAAAATATTTTTCTCACTAGCATCGCAGCCTGCAGCTAACTCGGACGTGGTTGCAATGGATCCGCTTCCACAATAGCCTTCAACTCTTCATTATCAACTTGGGTCTCAGTCCGTCCACGGCTCTGGTTCTGCATGTCGACATTTCCAGACCGAAAACATTGGAACCGAATACGAACTGTGTTTTCTTTTGCAACACGACTGTCAAACACATTATTCACCCTTCGTCGTTTCCCCAGGACGGCGGAACTCATACTCGTAAATAATGCGATATTTTAAGTTTTCCCTTTTGTAAAATGAGTAACGCAAACAGAAAAAAACGGAAGAATAAAACAAATGAACAACGGTTATCGAAGCACAAATACATGAGTAAATAGCCGTACAAATTTGAATTTGTTTTTCTTAACCAAAGAGGAGAAATCCGTGATTAAAGCGGCCAGTACGAAAAACGCCAATTTCATATGTTTGGAACTAATATTATTATATTGCTTTCTTTCGCCCTATGCCACACTATTCAGGATCCGTCATAAACAAGAGGAAACGCGACAGCACAAACATATCTTCACGCTGGTGAGTGTTTACTTTCTTGGTCGTGCAAACTCGGTTTGAACGCAGCGTGGCACTACTTCGTATATGTAATATTGGTCAGTGGAAAAGAGACATTATCTATGGAACATAGTATCTACAAATTAAGCTATATGAACATTAAATAAGCAGTCCTATAGGAGATTCAAAGCAGTAACTTTGATGTAGCTCTGACCCTGTTATAATATTATAGAGAATCTGAGACGCCAATTCTTGCTTGGGATCGTGTTGGGTCGAGGTGTGATTTGTGGTTGTACATATGAACTACAATCGCCGCCGTTGAACTTCTCGGCGACTGGGCAATATCTGTAGACCTCGCTAGAATGCGAAACCCCTCCCCGCGCTCGGCCCACGTTCGTACGTCGGTGCACTGTACCAGAGCGCCGATTTGACTTTGTCAACTTCAACAGTATACTGATATTATAACACTCGTCCTGAATGTAGCTTTCATTCTAGAATCATAACATTACAACTATCATACATCTTCACTTAAGATCCCGTACGGTGTACCCATTTTTTTCTGCTTATCCCGTAGGGCAGGGAAGAACTAGTGCAAAACGATAATATTATTAAGTAGAAATATTAATAATTAGTGGCCGCCACAAACTCAGGTTGGATTACTACATCAACTATTGATTCACTAAAACCTCGGGAAACGTTTTATCCATTGTTGAACACTGCGTCAAAAACCTTTTTCCAAAAAAAAAAGATTTTGAGTTAGTAAACGTATAGTTACAGTTCCAAAAATCTGCTGAACATGAAATATCTAACCAAGGGACCTTTCCTTATACTTTATTGTTATTAAATAAAATTTATAATATTTAATAAGAGGTATTGCAATGCAGCATGCAGCCGATTCGGGCCGGTACGACAGGGGAGATACCTGTCGCTCACATGAGACCCGCACAAGCGCAACACAGCTATGCGTCGAATTCTTGTCGGTTTTTGAGTTGGCGGTGGCAATTGTTCGTTCGCCCCCTCTCCCCTCCCCTCCCCCCGTTCTATATAATATATAATCCATCGTATCCATATATAACATCCATCGATATATAAAATAATACTGGGGTTTAAAGAATAAATAAAAGTTATAAATATAATAAATCGCCTTCGTGGTGTAACGGTGCGGGTGTCGCCTGTTAAGACTTAGCCGCGTGGGTCCTGGGTTCGATCCCCAGGTCGGGCCACTATTATTAAATGTTTTTCAGATTATTCTGAGCATACATTACACTGTCGGGGATTGGAATGTGCCCGAAGTGGCCATAGGCTGTCACCTATGACATCATGGACCTCTCAGTCCCTTGGCTAATCGTGGCTGTTCTAGTATATCTACTGGACTTACGAGTTGTGGATGTAACTAGCACACCTCTGCCCACCTCTTCGAGGGCAATGGGCGTGAAGGTACTTCAAATATAATAAAACTAATACGTGATCATAAATATTTATTAATAAATTAGAAATTGATTACAAAGAAAACCTAACTGTACGGAATGTGAAACTTTTTCTAAAAGATAACAGGCAGGGATGTATTAATTTACTTTTGAGATTGCACCTATTAGAGAACATAGAAACATTGTTTTGACATATAATCATCGCATCGTTCTGCTTGGCTTATGATGTGGTAAAGTCTTGCAAATCGATAACGCTAGCTGCAAGGACGACTAAGTATGACGTCATATTAACGTTCCGAGTCAAAGTGATGTTCCAAATGGGTGGAGCCTGCGAGCGATAGAGCGTAACAAGTCGCCTCTTTCATTCCACGGGGCAATGCGTTCACAAATCCATTAGAATACCGTTGACACGCAAAATTATATCGTCCTACACCGACTTACAGGCAGCTAATTCCTTATTTTACCGAGCAAACAGAGAAGATAACAGGGTACAGCTATCTTCTTAACATAGACAATTTAAAACTTAACTTGTTTAGCTGTCTGTAGCAGCATTTTTCATTCCTTTTGCTCGACTTCACCTTGCCGTTACTTAAAAATGTGTCAACTTCGACCCGCGACTCCAGACGTTATCTTCATGAAGAACGATCATGATACTTAAGTGAAAGGGAGCAAGAGACACAAACGACAACACCGCGCTGAAGCGTTACGCGCAGCGACTACTACATGATTTTACACCTTTTCTATGTGCCGCAATCTTTTCTTACGGGTTAAACTCAGAAATGAAAAAATTTGCTCAGCAAACTATTTTGAAACTCTCGACACAAGTATACACTTCTACTACTATTTCGCATTAAAATCTATTTAACAGTAATAACTTTTTTCATGCTATAGTGTAATAACATCTATGACATTGCTTTAATACGGACGTTAACTTTATAAAAGTAATAAAAAGTTGTGGGCCAAATAGTACATTAGAAAGGCCACTTTATGTATTATAGATTGTAAGCAATTATGATTTACATTATTACGAACGTGAGGTAAGCAGTATGTACCTTAAAATATTAATTAAAGATCTCAATGTTATCATCTACGATAATTGTTATTGTCGGATGATAATTTCGCGATATATATCAAGAAGAAATTGAGATTACAAAAATATTATATCGTATTTTAATCAAAACCAATTGGGAAGTTTTTTAGGACTTCTTGTTGCCAAAAAATCAAATTTGTCTTTGGTGACTGAGGATTTTGATGGAAAAACAATTATAAACATATAAACAAAATGATTCATACGAAAGTTTATTCGGGACAGATGACCGCGTGCAAGTTGAACTATGATCTTGAATGCGCACTAACACTTTAGGAGTCTTAATCGAGGTGCGGTATGAGGCGCGGCGGGAAAGGTAGCGCGTGACGCTGGTGGCTTCCCAGCGCTACTCATTTCCCGCCAAGCGCCTAATTACACCAGAGCGCGTGGACGCCCTTTTCTGGTCAACCTACACGTCAAGATCTGTGCTATAGTAATCTTAAGTCAATCATATTTATACTCAAAAGTGATACGATTTATGACACAATTAATTTCAAATTACAAATTTTAATACGAGGTACTTGTAGCATACAGTAAAATTTTACAAATTCGATTCTACGTACAAAATATCACATGGCTCAACAAGTATATTATATTACATATTTAAAAAGTATAGAAAATTTGACTATATCGCGACATTGAACTGCTTCAATTATGCGTATAACACACTATATAGAATTTATGTCAAAGCTAAACGGTATAATTCGATACTTGTTTCTACATTCTCAAATATAATTTTAAGATTCCTAGGGTCTGTTTCGCCGGTCTCAATTATATTCATGACTAGCCTATACATTATGTCAATTACGGATTCCATTGTATTACGGATTCTACAGGTTCCGAATGGTAAAAACTGACAAATTAAGTATTACTTATCATAGTTTGGTTTCGAGAGTCCATTCGAGCGGTGACAATTCTTTAGTAACATGATTATAATTAAATAAGAACACGTCACATTCTCACGTAGGCTATACCGCAGAGCTTGAATACGAAAGTCATCAAACAGTGTGTACTTCCCGTGATGACCCACGGGGCCGAAACATGGCCTCCTAATTTACGAATGGTCCGCAAGTTAGCGGTAGCTCAACGGGCTATTGAACATGCTATGTTGAGTGTTTCTCTGTCCGACAGAATTTCATAAAGAAGTCATAAGGCAGAGAACTACGGTATCCGATATCACGCGACGAATAAGCACGCTGAAATGGCGATGGGATGGTCACACACTCAGAGGAACAGATGGCAGACGGGCCATTAAGGTACTGGAGTGGAGGCCGCGATTAGGAAAAGGTGTTGGTCGACCGGTCACCAGGTGGGAGGACGTGCAGTGCGGTGCAGTAGCCGGTCCGGGATGGATACGAGTGGCAGGAGATCGGTGCTCTTGGCGTTCATTCAAAGAGGCCTACGTCCAGCAGTAGACCGATAAGGGTGATAATGATGACGCCTGCGTTCTTTATTACAGCAGAAATTTGAAACGCAAACGTGTTGGAAATAGACTAATTATTATTATTACTATCGTTATAAAAATTGTAAATCTATATTTGGAAATATACAATAAGTACACATAATAATTAAGTACTATTCCTATTTCATAATAAACATGGCTTGAAATTGTTTGTTAAATTATGATAAATTTGCAATTTTTAAATGCAGGTATTGTTAACATGTCGACGTTGTCAGCTTGTCAAGTGTCAAACTTAGTTAACAATTAAACGTGTGGTGGAACCGGAAAAACTTAATACAAACATTTAGGTGATACTTAGTGCTAGGTGTTACCTACCTAGCTTGTTGTCACTTTAGTAGCAACCGGTGAAACCGGCCCCTAGAATCCTAAAGTTACAATTACTTACTATATAACTTGATGAGTGTAACAATTATGGACAATTAATTAGACATCCGGGAAAATTAAAACATCTGTATGTTGCTTTCTCATGGTCATCTTTTTGTCTATGGAGATAGACTTTGTTAAAAACGTATATATCAACAAAGACGTTCAATCTAGAACACAATTTACTTCAATGTAGAATTTTATTTAAGACTTCAATGGTGTCGCATTTCTGCTAACATTTTTTATTCAATAGTCCGAAACTTTTACAAATTTTGCTCCTAAAAATTGCGCATTTCTTTATTACAATAATGGCTAAATAATAATTTTTAAAGCCAATTTGTAACAGTAAACCTTCAATAAGTCGTGTTGAAATGACTTTTCATCGTCTATCTATTCTATCTTCGACCGGAGCTACTCGTACCTACAACGAAGGGTCTTCTGCTGAAACCTAACCCACATTTCTGTCCAGATCACTAAACTTTAGTACATTTCTTAGTCTTCACGCGTGGCGAGTGCGAGTACAGCCTCTTGAATAGATCCGGTATGTTGTTGTCGGGGAACAGGTTACACAGTGTCACTGAAATGTAACGAAGATATTTTTAAATAAATATGAGGCGATTGATATAAGATAGAGGCAGGCGCGACCCACGCTAACATCATATCGACTTCAAACCGCGGCGATTTACACTACTAATGCTTTGAAATCAGTGTATGACCGGAATCTTCATAAAAATATTTTTTTTTGCCACTGATGTATGATAGGATACTAGTATTGAATAAACATATTTTTATTGAAAATCCTGTCCACATTGGACTCAAAATAACCTTCCTATAAAGTTCAAGAAGGCGGCGAGTACAGCCACCTCAGGATATGAGCGCACATACGCACACTGCGAGATCCAATACCGAGTTATCTGTTCCGATACCGGTCTTTCATCGTCATTATCAGTCCTACGAAATCATACACATAGCCCTCCCCCATAGAGCGCCATAGGTCAGGACCACGAACTACTTGCATATAGCGGCTCCCCGCCACCTTAACCAAGTCGTCAGTCCACTGGACAGGAGGCCGTCCAACACTCCGTCTTCCGGTGCGGGTTTCCCGAGTAGCGACTCGGGAACCTTTCTTCCGCAACGGTGACCGGTTCCGCCTTCAGCTTGCTGATTCTCTGAGCTATGTCGGTTACCCTGGTTCTGTTACTGGTCGTTCATCAAGGATGTACCTTCTAACAGCACGAGCACGAGCCGCCTGTTGATCTCCTGCGCTTGCGCCAGATCGAACACGGACAGCAGCCCGCGCCGCGCCGCGTCCGTGCCCACTATGTGCTTCAGGTCGTCTGCACGTAACAATTGTACTCATAATTAACTTACGTCTTAGATTTTAACTTCTCTTATGGCATAGAGTGGGGTTTATAGCAGAAGAACCGTTGTCGGCATAATTAATAGCACAACCTGAGGTTATGAAGAATCAATGACCTCCTTCAGGCAATTTTTAGGGTTCCGTAGACAAATGGCAAAAACGGAATCGTTATAGTCAGGTCATATCCGTCTGTCCACCGTACACGTTTTTCTCCATTATAAAAAATTCGAGATGGCATAGAGTTTAATAGAAACTTCAAACGAAAATTGATTTATACGAAATGGATTTGTTATTTTGAGAGGTTGCTTTTTTCACTACCACAGGATCCTGCAAAGGCGATTCCGACGAGCTCTTGGCCGTTTTTTTTATTTTGGTAGAATTGTTGCGGGTGTTATGGGCTTGGCAGTAAGGTGAAGGTTACCTGAGGCTAGCGACAGCAGCGCCACCTTGGCCGCCACTCTCGTGCGCGCCTTAGTGGCCGCGTCACGCGCCGCGCCGCCCGCGCTGCCGCGGTTAGTGAGCCACTGTCTGAAATACAGAACGCGCATAGGTTTGTAGTCAGGCCAGCAGGGATTTGCAAGTTGGAAATTATACCTAATTAATAAACATAATTTGCGTCGTGATAAAGTACGTGTTGTTTGAAAGCGTAACTGATTAGGATATTGTGTTACAGTATTTTGAATGTTTTCATACGTTTGTGAACACGGACATGACGAGATGATTTCACTCGTGTGACGTCACTAACTAATAATAGTAATGTATAAATAAATGAGTTGATTGTAAATATAAAAGACGTGCACACACCCTGTTCGAACGTTTGCGACGTCGATGTTTGACAAGTTGTTTCTTTATTTCATTTTGTCACAACAGTTTCAGAAGCAGTGTTCTTGCATTGCAAAGTAAAGATACTGGTGGGATTGAAAAGGTGCCTTTAAGAAATTCTTACGACAGAGCTTGTCGCACAGGGTTCGACTAAAGTAAAAAAGCATCGGCATACTAACTTGAAAGTTCTCAAATACTGCACTACGTTCCTCGGTGACGTCAGCGAGGAGACAAATTCCAGCACCTTCCTACAAACAAATGTTACTTATTATAATAACAAAAATCAAAATAATTACAAAAAACAGTACTTTCTTCGTCCTTGTACTTTTCAATCAGTTCTGGAGGGTTCTGGAAATAGCGCCTACCAGTTGGAAGCAATACAGTGGTGTCATCGTTAAAGAAATACAAAGTGACACCTCCTCCTGACGCAGTCAGGAAAAACTTACAAATACTAGTCACAGAAAAGCACCAACTGCACGATTTCCCTCATATGCTATACACACACGAGCAGGTACCTGTTGACGCGGTCCATCCGCACCCACAGCCCGTACGCTCGGCAGCTCCTCCAACACACATGAGCACGTGCTGCAGGATGTAGTCCGCTATCTTGGTCCGCAGCGGCGCCACCAGCCGCACTCACAGCTCAAAACGCGCAGCATCTCCTCGAACAAACAGGAGCACGTGCTGTAGGCACCTGCGGATGCGGTCCGCTATCATGTTCCGCAGCGGCGTCTGGAGCCATACCCATAGCCCCGCACGCTCAGCAGCTCCTCCTACGCACATGAGCACGTGCTGCAGGATGTAGTCCGCTAGCATGGTCCGCAGCGCCATCAGCAGCCGCCGCCGCACACGGAGTTCCAGCATGCCCATCACCTCCTCCAACCCACGAACACGTGCTGCAGGTACCTGTTGACGCGGAACGCTATCATGGTCCACAGCGTCACCAGCAGCCGCACCCACAGCCCCGCACGCCCCGGCACCTTCTACAACACACACGAGCATGTGCTGCGGGTACCTGTTGACGCGGTCCGCTATCATGGTCCGCAGCGGCGCCAGCAGCCGCCGCCGCAGCCAAAGGCCGCGCACGCCCAGCACCTCCTCCAACAACTTCAATGGCACGCTCTCATCACCCTCCTAGGAAACGATTCATCATCACCAAATTTATATATAATCCGGATGGATATGTTAGGCTTCATGTCCTGTCGCTGCATACACTGTGCTGAGTACGTACCCACTCCGAGGCTCCAACGGATAGTCCGAATGCCTCAGGCAATCACTCTGCGGGCCGTACACCAATTAAAACGGAATAATTAATTTCTATGCAATACCTTCGGAGAACAGCGGACCATCCGAGTAACTATATCCAGCCCTATATGGTAAGGCTTCTATATCTACATGTGCAATGTTTATTGGGCGTTGGTAGCGTGTCAATACTTTTACTGTTCGTCATTAAGTTATGGTTTTTTTAATGCCCGGCAATATCTATTTAACAATGTTCTTTTTTGTAATTAGGTATTGGATATGTTTATCTCTATAAATATATTATTTATACGTATATTAGTTATAAATGTATTCTTGTGTTTGAGTGTATTGTATAAATATATTGTTTTTCATTACTTAATTCATCTACAGATGGGCCATTAAACTAGAATATATATAAATATAATACTCGCATCTTGAACATCCGACATTCCGCTTTTTAATCCTTCATCATAACTTTCCACAGCTCTTCCTTGGAACACTTTTGATATGCCTGCAATTTAAACGCACTTTATTAGCATCTATAAATTTAAGGCTAAGGTTGAATTTTTGTTATCGTAACATAGATTCCATTTATATAGCTGTATCTACGTGTTGATAATTGAAGACATTATGATGATCATGTAAGTTTGTTTAACAGTGTAAAAAACTAGAATTCGGAATCTTTTTACGACTAGCGATGCCCATAAACATCCGCATAAATATTATGCCGTTTCATTGCCTTATGCAGTGCATGCATGTTTATTTTTTTATTTATATACCACTTTTAAGGACGTCGGGTATTCAACCCAATGCATACAAAACTCAATCAAAATCGGTTTAGCAGTTTGGTCGTAGTTGCACGACTTGGCCATCATAGACAGACAGACCGAGTTACTTACGGATTTATGGCATTAGTAAGACTAATCGCTATAATAACTGTCTGAAAACATGACATTACTGCCGAGACTCAAGTCTGCGAGGTCGCAATACGATTGAAGCTACGCCGCGCTACAATTTGTTTATAACAACAATTTTTTTACAACACGTACCATCCATAACACCATCCACTGTGTTGGCGAACTGATCTGGCATACTCTTCAACGTCCTCATGCCGGCTTTTATTGAGTTCACCAGCATTGCGTCGATCTAAAAAATAACATTGGAATACCTGGCTGGTCACACACTCACAAGAGTAGCTAGCAACTAGCCCAGAGGACCTTCGATTATATCTGTCCCGAGATTAAGGTCAATTCAGGAGCCCCTGCAAGAGCGCGAAAGCGAAGCGGAGTTCCCTCTCATATGACTGCAAACATATTACACTTGGTTACTCTCTACAATTAACTTTACAGGATCCCCTGGGCGAGCTCTTAATCGAAGCGAAGGTCTCTCTCATATGACTGTAGGTATACTACCCTTGTTTACATTTGTTATAGTTTTTGTTTAATCCTTAGGTTTACCCACTTAGAACTTTGGATACGAATCCTAATGCGAGTACTTGTGCCAACAGTCGCTTGTGTCTACAAATTTATAATTAATTTATAAAAATGTATGTGTAACTGGATAGTCGATACACATGAAACATCTTCTAAGATATGAAGAAAGAAACTGAAAGAAAACTGGTGGTCCATTGGAGCCCCCTCCATTGATACACATGAAACATCTTCTAAGGTATGAAGTAAGAAACTGAAAGAAAACTGGTGATCCATGGGAAGCAACGCTATTCATTTGCCTCCCTATTATATGAAAAAAGTAGTGTGCGCCTCATTACATATACGTCAAATATGCGTCAATTTTCACAGCGTTTAGATATTGAAGATGAAGTGCTTGACGCGCATACGCTCCGCTTAGTTGATGGTTCAGCGACTCCGGCGATTCAGATTGTTAGTGTAGCATTACAGTATCAGCTATCATTATACAGACATCAGCGCAGTCATGTCACTATCCATGAGCCACTATTCACGTCAGCGCCGAGACCACTGCCCTCGAAGTTAGAGTCGGAGAAAGAGGGACCCCCGAGGTCACTCTGGATGAAATAGTTGAAATGATAATATTAGATAAATCAGCTATGATAAACATTTCATATCGGCATACATCAGTGCCGTCTGCGGGAGAGTGGAGTGAGAGTGGGGGCTCGGACCCTTTATTGACACCAAATCTAGTACTCTCGTAGCAATCAAATGAAGCTGTATTGGTCTTCTCCTCGCTTCCACAGCATCAATTGGGGTCTGGAAAGAAAAAAGAGATCAGCGGCAGAATATACTCACCGTATTGCCATGTCTCTCGGTCTGGTTCCCCGGACTGAAGAAGCCCCCGAGGTAGTCCGGCGTGAGCAGCGCCATGTAGCGCGCGTCCCGGGCGATGGTCGTCAGACTCTGCAGGTAGGTGTTGAGCGTGCGTTTGCGACTCTCCAGGACGCTCCGCGAAGTGTTCTGAAACGTCTTCTTCGCAGGGAATGGGAGGTGGGCTAGTTCGGGCCACTGAAATGTTATTAAACTGATCATTATTAACATCCTCCATGGAGCCGGCCTAATTCGGCTGTAGTATGTAAGTGATATCATTCATCATTATCAGCCCTTTCGGTCCACTGCTGGACATCGGCCTCTCTCAATGAACGCCAAAACGACCGATCTCCTGATGCTCGCATCCATCCGGACCGGCTACTGCACGGAGATCGTCTTCCCACCTGGTGAACGGTCGACCAACACTTCGTTTTCCTAAACGTGGCCTCCACTCTAGAACCTTACTGGCCCATCTGTCATCTGTTCTCATGAGTGTGTGACCAGCCCATTGCTTCAGTGAGCCTATACGTCGCGTGATATCGGATACTTTAGTTCTCTGCCTTATGACTTCGTTACGAATTCTGTCGGACAGAGAAACACCCAACATTGCACGTTGAGCTTCCGCTAACTTGCGGACCAGTCCTAATTTAAGAGGCCATGTTTCGGCCCCGTAGGTCATCATGTAACGAAGCTTACGGAATGCTGTCCAACCCAACTGAATTCTTCTATCGGCTTCCTTCTCAAGGTTATATCTCCCTAATTGCAATAGTTGCCCGAGGTAGACGTCTTTGTCTACGACTCCGAGAATAGCACTATCGACGTTGATGGGCCTAGGGAGAACGCGTTCGTTGAACATTTGTCTTTTCCAAGTAAATCCTAAGGCCAATACGGCGGGAGGATTCATTTAGGCTGTGTAACATTTCCTACAAGGTCTCCAACGATTCGGCCAACACAACGATGTCGTCGGCGAAAAGATGTGAGAGGTGTTCGCCGTTAATATTTATGTCGCATTCTGTCCAATTTGAAGTCTTCAAGACTTCTCCCAAAGCATTAGTGAACAGTTCCGGGGAAATGACATCCCCTTGTCGCACTCTTCAATGCAAATGGTTTGGCCTTGTTTGACCTCCCGGAATCAGAACGGACATAAAAGCAGCGTCATACAATGCTCTCAGTACTTCGACGTATCGCCAATCGACCCGACATCGCCGTAAAGCTTCCAGAACGGCCCAGGTTCCGACAGAGTCAAAAGCTTTCTCATAGTCCACAAAGGCAAGGCACAGCGGCAGATTGTACTCATGTATCTTTTGTACAACTTGCCTTATGGTGAAAATATGTCCATCTCTCTGCTAGACTTCACCCTGCTCCGGTGGCTGTAATTCGTCAAGCTTTGTGGTGAGACGATTCGTCAAGACTCTTGAGAACTACTTGTAAATATGGCCAAAAAGTGAAATCGGTCTGTAATTTTGTAGAAGTGATATCTCACCCTTCTTAAAAAACAAAACAAGGTCACTTGCACGCCTTGGGGTACCCGCCCCGCTGAAGGACAACATTAAAAGTATTTTTAACTCTCTTGATACAGGTTCGCCTTCGCCTCCTGCTCTCAGAATTCCGTCTTTCTCCGAAGCTTTTCCGCCTTTAGCCTGCACACGAGCCAGACTGATCTCACTCAAGCTGACGTCCGGCAGATTGTCTAACATATGTCGTGTTAGGCTTGCACGCGAATCGTAGTTTAGGATATCGGGACGAGGAGCGTGCTACGTATACGACTTGCTATAAAAAGCTTCGGTCTCAAATAAGATCCCAGGCTTAGAAGAAACGGTAACTCCAGAATCATATAATGTCTACGACGCCGAATTTAAAATTTATGTGCGAAGCCGGGACGGACCGCTAGTTCCATAGTAATAAGGTTATTTGTATTGAAAGTTATGTGGGTTTTTCAATGTTGAGTTATTATGTCGTTGCACTACGATCACCTTATCTTTGATGGCACAATGCAGGTCGTAGAAGTCGCTGTACCGCCGGTAGATGTGCCACAGCTCGTTGTCGCAGGCGCGGGTCACGGCTATCGCGTAGATGCCGAACGCCTTACCTTTCTCCTGAACTAGCGCTGCAATCCATTCGTTGTGTTATACACTTCGTTGTTATCTTACGTTAGATAGTGCCTAGGACGATGATAGATAGGTGCAAAGATATGTTAATAATAAAAATAGCCGAATTTCGCCCACGACGGCCATGTGTGTAGAAACTAGCGAACTGCGCAGGGCATGTTATACTACACAAGTGGCACAAGTAGGCACAAGTGCCACTCCCTGTTCCCTCATCCTCTATACCGATGGTACGGCAATTCTGGCAGGACCGGAGCGAAATCGGCTAACGAAAGAAACGTTGTCTTCGAGGCACAGAGTGTTAACACCGCCAACTTCATTATTTCGGACTGTTGTTAGAAAATTGAAAATGCCTGTAGCACTTCGTTCCGACCCGGAACTGAAACTCGTCCTGGGTTCGAGTCCCGGGTAGGACACGACTGTGGTTGAACATGCTTACCACTAGATCACTTACTGCTAGTTACCAACCGCACCAAACGCTATTTCAATTTGGTTCAACCAAAAAAATATGTTTTGCGCACAGGGGAAACGGGACAAACGAGCGAAAATAACAAAAGCTTCTCGTTACATGCGGTTTGTAACTTTATGATAATTGATTGAAGAAGGGGGTAAGAAGGTGACACGTCTACACAACAATACAACACCGCCCATAGACATACACATAGAATGATGACGGCGTTGTTGGTCGCTAAAATTTTCCGACTACTCATTTGCCAAAACTGTCACAACAAAAAAAAGGTTGTGCAAATAAAACATACCAGTTTCAATTATAAGCGCCGACAGTGAGGACATTACGTTTTTGGCGCTTTGACTTATCGCCGAGTGAGAAAGAGAAAGACTGCTAGTGTTGGCTGATTTCAGATTAGATGGACCTGAAATATGAATTTATGCGTACATCAAGACAAATTTACATACAAAGATTGATGATTGAAAATAACGAAACTTAGCAAAGTTGCGTTGTTTTCAATTACAACTATGCCATCGCTTTGTGTGTACTACATCACATGTTTTTTCTAGATGTTGGTGAGAATGAAGAATATCTTGAAAAGAGAATGATGTTTAAACAGTACTACAAGCTAATATAATTCGTAATATCTGTCATAGTATAATCTTACCAGCACATTCATTCAGCATTTTGGCAGCAAAATTTCCGACCACATCCGATCTGGATCGGCTGTGCCTTGTCGTGGCTGGCAAAACTATATCACCTGAAAATAATAGTATTATTATTCATTATTATATTCAAAAAATTATTGCAGATGATTTATATCACTAGCAACACACATTAAGCATGAAATAATAACTACAAATTAATATACGAGGGCTGATTGATAACTGGCCGAAACGACGAACTTAAAAAAAAGATATGCAAACAAAACTGATTACAGTATATTCTATCATCTTTTCGAAAATAGAACGCCAAATTAGAATTTATTTGAACTGGTAGAATTTGTGTGAGAGGAGGTCTAGAACCTTCTGTGGCGTAAATTTTCTCGACAATGGAAAGAAATGAAATTCGTGCTGTGATAAAGTTTTACGTTTTAAAAGAGAAAGCAGCAACGCAGATTAAAGTCATGCTAAACAGTGTTTTACGTAATACTGCTCTTGCATTGAGTACAATTCACACCTGGGTAAATAATTTTAAACGTGGGAGACAGGTCGAAGACGCCAACAGGTTTGGCCGTCCAAATGATCGGCGCTTAAAGTTGCGGCAGATAGCACAGATGGTAAACATTTCCTCTGAACGCGTTTTTAACATTTTACACCAACAAAAGGCTTTGCCCGCGAAAACCAATGTCGACTGGACGATTTGTCCTAGTGTTTGACATTGTTTAAGCGTGATACTAACGAGTTTTTGCGCTGTGTGACAGAACATGAAACATCACTATACTCCTGAAGCAAAAGAAAAATCTAAGCAGTGGACTAGCGGAAAACCTGTGCGGAAGAAAGCAAAAACGGTTTTGTCTTGTTTTTTGGGATGCTCAATTATTTTAGTGGATTGTTTGCAAAGAGTAAAAACAATAAATGGAGAGTATTATGCAAGGTTGCTGCGAAAATTTTGCGAATAAATCCGAAAGAAACGGTCTCATTTAGCCAAAAATAATGTTTTATTCCACCACGACGACACACCTGTGCACTCGTGACGGGTTGCAGTTGCCAAACTCCATGAAATGGTTAGGTGGCCGAAGATTTTCATCAAATGATGAAGTCATTGTCACCGTTGAGGAGTATTTTGAGGGGTTGAGAAAACATTTTATCAAAGTGGTGTAACGGCATTGGAGAAGCGCTGTACTAAGTGAAGGATATAAAATTGTTTTAAATATATTATTTAAGTTGTTCTTTGTCGTTTCGGATACTTATCAATCACACGTTGTATGTTCATAATTTAGTAATCTAAATGGCCAAATACATAACTAAATATTATAATCTGCGGGCAAACTGAGTTTCAATTTATAGCGTGTCTCAGTTACAATAAAAATAATTCTTATCTTTATACTTGGCATGTCCATTAATTTAATGACGTGGCTTTATAATTTATGGATGTATATCGATTTATGAGAAGAAACATATAATCCTGGCGGATTTTAAAAAATACGTATTTTAATTTTAAAAAAATACAATCGAGTACACTTTTATAAGTACCACTAAGTAATAACAAGCTACTTGGTAGGGCTGGACATGAGACAATACACTATTAGGGCTGCTTTCACAGCATCACATTATAGTGCCGGTTAGCTAATTAGAGACCTTTTCTGACAAATTTCGGTTTCACAGGTTCCGATTAAAAGCAATTAATTAGAAGCAATTTAACAATTTAACAGGGTGATTATTATACTTTTATTGCTATTATTTTCAAATGCTTACTGTAATGTGCATAATAAAAATATTTGATTCATTCATTTCATATCTTATACTATATGAATCCAATTGTTGATTCTTTGAATTGTTTAACATTTGTGGCAAACTTTAGGGTTTAATAGCTTCTTGTAGCTGTCGTACCTAACTCAAATCCTATGTAAAATATACAAATCATGTACGTATTTGAAGCTAATTTCATTTTGTATCGGTTCTTGCTCTAGTCTTTCATTCGACTCTGCTCTTTCTGTATCGGCTCATGTCAAACCCTCACAGCCTAAAGCTTTCTAAAATGACATGGCGACATGGATTTAGTAAAAAGAGTGCTGAGGTAGACAAAAAATGTCTCGTACTTTCAGTATTTTATTGTAATAATAAATCAATAAATCGTTTAGGAACTATCTAGGCTACAGATTTTTTTAATCTTCACAAAATAAATTAAACTTTCTATTTATAATTACATGATAGCGTATCGCTTTTTACTTACACCAAGCTTCTACAAAAAATCTAACATACTAACAGCGGCGGCCCTTAAAATCCCTCGAGACTCCAAAAGTTAAAAGATACCTGGAGGCTAGTGGGACGTAGAAAATGTTAGAAAAGACGATTTCGCGACGATTCTCAGTAGGGTTGTAGACAATTATTATAAATCAATTTTATAAGATAGCGGTTTACTTCATCCTCATTAATATCCGGACGAAGGGCGCTGATGGCCATAGGCCTCCCCCACGGAGCGCTATGGGTCTGTGTCGTCGGTGTAATTATTGATACACAATAAAAATGTTATACGAAATTTACATTCGTATTTTTTATTTAATTGCACATTTATAGTGTAATTGCACATTTATAGTGTAATTGCACATTTATAGTGTAATTGCACATTTATAGTGTAATTGCACATTTATAGTGTAATTGCACATTTATAGTATAATTGCACATTTATAGTGTAATTGCACATTTATAGTATAATTGCACATTTATATTGTAATGCCAGTACGTATTGATGCCAATTATCGGTCTTAACATGATCTTTCACCTACTCATAAAAATCCATTTGTATGATTTGCAGAGTTATAGTTAAAATAATAATTTAATTATCATGAAGTGTCTACAACCCTCTTGGCACAAGCAATTCATCTCTCAACAACGGCAAACACTTGCACTGGTGTGTATAGTCTAAGTGAGCAGATACAATAGAAGGGCCAACGCTGTGCACAGTAGCTAACGACGTCAGAACACTTGTACCTACAGGCACGTCTAGGCACCGTGTTATTCTTGCTGCTGGCCACTCTCCGAGCAGACATCGGGAAGGTGGAAGCTTTGTTAGCCACGTGGTACTTATAATATTTTGACTTTTGAAATATTTTTGGCAACCGATTCAAGCATGTTTTCATAATTTTCTTGCATTTCTCTGTTGATTTTATGTAGTGTTAACATTTCCATATTTAACACCATTCGGTTGCGTACTCAAATCTAATGATTTTGCATATGAATAAGCGACGAGTTTTGATCGTTGTTAGTAGTCAAAAACAAGATATATTATTGTCTTACACAGTGAACTATTATTTTACCTATAATTATTATAATAATTTTTAAAAAATCTTTTTAGATCTATTCCAATAGGTATCATGATATTAGTAAACCCTGGTTGTCTTTGTATTGTGTTTAACAACAGTCGCTTTTCCGTAATTTAATGTCCACTACTCCCTATCAGTACCAAGTTTAAAATTGAATATTATTTTGGAATGACGTAAACCTGACCTTTACGTGTTATGGGACAGGTATAAAATACTCAAAGGCACAATAGACGTAACTCACCTGAATACTTTTTATCAAGTTTAGGATCTTTTCTCACGTCACTGAAATCAATCAACAGTTCCATCATTTATAATTCACACGGCAAATTGTTGACAGTATCATATGACCGCGCTTACCTGTTCTGTCGCTCGGAGCACTCCGGTTCGTCCATCATGAAATCCGCTTGCCACGAGGGATCGTCCTGCAGCAAACATGCAAATTAACTGCTACAGCTACAATGCAGAAAAGGCTACAACCTATGATGCCTTTGCTGCATTGCAGCTTTTCTTATATAGAATAGGGGGCCAAACGATCGAGCCCTTTTACGACTACCGACGCCCATGAGCATCCCCATAATTACTATGCCGATACGTTGCCCTCCTTCAAACCCCCATAATGGAAATGAAAAAAGACCATAATCTCTAATTATGTTGTCTAATTGTTTGTGTGTGATACAAGCTGTCTTCCTCCTCTAGTGTATTAAAGAAATATTCCTAGTAGAAAGCCCGATATAGAATAAGAATCATTAAAAATGAATTATATGGACTGCAATAGAATTCCTTAAGTGATAAAATAGGCCCCACCAAGGGTCCAGGTACCAGGTCATCGTATCACCTTAGGAATTATCACTCCACAAAAAGTGTTAAATTGGGACGTGACGCTGGCCGCAAGCGAATTTCTTAGAACACATATTTTACTGAGACACTCGCTAGCTCGTTAGCGGCAGTGTCATGCAGCTCTCCGGCAGTTGACTTGGAGCGGCACAACCTTCCGCTCACATAACACCGCCTTAAAGTGGCTAGTGGCGGTGACTCAGACTAAAAGTGCCTACCTCGAGCGCGTCGCACACGCACTTCTGCACGTCGTCGAAACAGGCCAGCGGGTTGCGCGTGAAGTGCTCGCCGTCCGTGGTGATGCGGCGCACCAGGTCCGCGTGGCAGCCGGCGGGCAGCCCGAGCGGCGCGCCGCGGGACGGAGACAGGTGCGTGTCGCACAGCTCCAGCGCCGACGAGCGCAGCTGCGAGAGCACCATCGAGTCCGGCGCCTCTGCAAGGGATTGGACTGCAGCTGGACCGGATCGGTATAAAAAAAACAAATATGGCCTCAATTGTTAATCTAACGATTTCTACGTGACGACCGGCTGGCTCAGTTGGTAACGTGGCGGTTAGTTCGCGTGTTACGCCAGAGGTTGCGGGTTCGAATCACGTCTAGATCATGGATGTTTATCTATGTATTTATATGTATTTCTATAATAAAAATCTTAAATATATAAAATTTATTGAGTTTATATAAATTTTAAATACATTTCCGTTGTCTAGTGCCTGTAACACAAGTCCTTAAGGTACTTAGCACAGGACGAGGCTGCTGTGGCTTGATATTTCCACAGATATTATATTATTTAATCCACGTGCCAGTAATACCTGTCTCATTCATCTCAATCTCCAGTAAGTACTGCGCGTTGGACCTCCAGGCAGCTATGGCTCTCAGGAACTTCAGAGACCTCGCCACTTCCTCCGAGATTGACTCAGCGCTGTTGCTGCTAGATGCGCCTGTAAGAAAACTATTACTCACAGCTCCCTAGAGCAAAACCAGAAAAGTATTTTTTGCCAAGTTAAGACACAAAAATATTCAAGAAACCTCTCTCGGACTGATGGTTCCGTGCGAACAGGAGCTACGAGCATTCAATCTTATGTAACTTGTTAATTTGTTGTTAATGTGTTGTATATTTGCCTGCTCTCATTTTGTGTGTCATTTTTTTCAGTGATGCTGTATTAATTTAACAATTTTTTGATTAATTTTATTATTTATGTATGTTATTACTTCTAACTTACTTCTTTCTTGCTTAAGACACGAAACCCTAAAATTGTGTTTGATGGTAGGAAAGATAATCCACATTAGCCACGGTCTCATAAAATGAATGAAATGTCTGGAAAGTGAAGAATCGTAAGTGAATATTTGAATCGTGATTTGATATGAAATATGAATATATTTAGCATCATGTGAAACGGTAAAACATGCACTTTATTGCATCGAGCTATCGTGTTTAAGATGAGGCCAGTATAGCTTATACTGGCCTCATTTAAGCAAACACAAAGCAAAGTGATCCAAATGTAAAATAAACAGTCGCAAGACATGAGGTCCTAAGACAGCACCTTCTTGTGGGCCCAGCGTGGCTCTCCTCGCATGGATGATCCTAGACAGGTACTGCAGCGAGGACAACTTCTGCCGGTCCTGTAGCTCCCACTCTCCCGCGCTATCTCTTGAATGCTAAAACAACAAACATTCATTACACCTTTTTATTCCGCGCGTGTTCGCGAGGTCTCACCTTAAATGCAAAGACCGCTACCACTGGCTATGCAGTGAAAGAAAACTTAGTGTTCTGTAGGTACCTTAAAAGCCGAACCCTCACAGGATAACTTTGTTTTCCATCTGTCTGTCAAGGAAACCTAGAGAGTATTTTCCCCCGCCTCGTTGTATAGTGTTGTCCGTCTGTATATTAAGAAGACCTAGAGGGTATTTTCTCCTGGTCTGGTGCTGTCCGTCTGTATGTCCAGAAAACGTAGATGGTATTTTCCTCTGTCTCGTAGTCGGTAAGCATGTACAACCAGTCGTGAGGTCCTGGGTTCGAGTCTCAGGTCGGACCAGATTTATTGGGATTTTGCAATTTCTAATAACAATCCGGAGTCAGGAATTGGGCGGTGTTACACCCCCGTGCCTCGGAGAGCACGTTAAGCCGTCGGTTCTGCGCCTGATTTCTCTCCGACCGAGTCAGATTGCCGTCCCATTGCAATGGGAGAATAACGGAGCAGGGAGCGCACTTGTACCTGCGCACACTAATGTGTCCTTCGCAGCTGGATAGTCTCTATACAGAGGTGGCCGCCGTGTCCGAAAAATCGGTTAGGACGACATAATTATTACAAAATATGAAGTGACACAGTACGAATTAGTGAGACCATACACATAATGGAGAAAATCCGAACCTTGGTAATTTAGAGTTAAACATAAAAAGCCATGACAAGCTTACATCTGTAGTATAATTTCATACAGATTGAATGCATACGCCAGCAGTTCTAATAGTAGTGACTATCTTATGATAGTCGACAAACTCACATTTTCATTATCATCATTTTCGTACTTCCCGTGCATACCGAAATTTCGGTGCGCGCGTACGACTTGCACACGACCGGGTTTTTTTAACGTGTCACTTTTTCGTAGATATTATAATTGTTGTTGTTCGAAGTTGAATTGAACTCACGAGTTTTTGTATATCCTTCTGCACCAGCTCCAGCGTGGCGTCCAGCTCCTCGGCGTCGGTGCAGCAACGGATGACCAGCAGGAACAGCTCCGAGGACAAGCACGAGTCCCTGCAACACTACACACGAAACGGAACATATTTATCAGCTAGACTGACGGACAAGGGTAGAAGTATTCTGCTCATAGACATCCATACCACCCGCGGATTTGTGTTGTACTGCAGTACTCTACAGGAAGCGAAGAGGCGCTGCACTATCACAAACTATACAAAATGCAATATATGATCGTCATTATAGAGAGGTAGTGCCATGCTGCGTTGTAGCCAGATTTGACCAACGTTGAATTGGAGCCTTTTGAAGACTACTGACCCCCCTAAACATCCGCATATTTTTTTCCAATGCTGCGTTGTAGCCAGATTTGACCAACTTGGCATTGGAGCCTTTTCAAGACTACTGACGCCCATAGACATCCGCATATTTTTTTCCAATGCTGCGTTGCGGCAGTATTGGGCCGGCATCAACAGGGAGGTGCTTCTCGCTCTCATAATACCGGCTTGAGGTGACATATTTGGTGTCGCAGTTCGTGCGGTTTGTCAGTATCCGGTGGACCCATTGCAGGGTAGGAGGATAACGCATCGTCATAATAATTGTGCGGATATTCATGGGTGTCGGTAGTCGTGAAAAGGCTCCGATTGCTCGTTTACTGCCCAATACTATAAATAAAATTCCCAGGTTGCGGAGACTCACCAGTCTTATAATAGCTCTATTGATATTGTCGGGATCGCTGAGCAGACCGATGGCCGGCTTCATCACCACCGCCGACAGCAGCTCGATGAGGATCACCTTCAGCGCGTGGCACCTCCACACGTCCTCCGGGGCGATCAGGTACAGCACTGTCTCTGCTACTTCACAGAGCAATGCTGCAAGGATTACATCAATGTTAAGAGTTGTCTGCAATTCGCTCACGGTAGAAAAAAATTCCGAAACCTAAACATCGAGATGAATAAGTAGGTAGTGGGAAAAGAGGTGGCGGTGGCAAAACAACAAGTACACGCAGAAACCGATTTGTGAGTATCGGGGGCCCATTACAGGGGAGGTGAGACGGAGGACGTCGGTAGTCGTTAAAAGGCTTCGTACTTCTTATTTGCTCATTTATAGTACACATAATATAAAAAACAGTCAAACAATAAAACTCAAAATTGTAACACATTTTCATTTTGTTCAGTTTCCAAAAGTGTCACTCCAACAAACGACCAACGTTTTATGGTTGTGTCGCTAATCTATACCTGTAACAAATAAACCTTTAACTGATCTGTGTCTGAAAATATGAGGTAATTATGACAACTTCATGATATCCAGGTCAACAAAGTGATTGTCAAAATACTAAGCACCGATGTTGCCTGTAATAAAGTAATGATAGAAATACCCAGTCTTCTTGGTACATGCCTTACCAATTGCTTTGGTAATTGGTTCTAAACAACTAGTCTGACCACGCAGTGAACATTTATTTAAAGTTTAAAAGGGTGTACTCACTATACTCCTTTTCAGAGTCCGTACAATATATGTCACGGCAGGTCTGCTTATCTTCAATGGAACATTCCAAGTCAAAAAATATATCTATTAAATTGTTACTATTTAAATTCTCCGTGCTGTCATAAAACTTGGAATTGCCTGTAATGTGAGTATCTGGAAAAAACATACCACTGGTTTTAGATTTTTCATTATTATTAGCTGATTAAAGATAGTTTACTTGAAATTGGGAACCTTTACTTGAAATTACATACTTCCTCGTCTTGGACAAAAAATAAAATGTTTACAGCAAGTAAAGTTCTAGTACTCTTTTTGGTTACAGTTATCATGCCTATTCATCGGCACATAACACATTATGAACTTGCAGCATTTCATACCCAGTGTTGCATTTGGTTTAGTTTATTCTGTGACTTTTAGGTTGTAAATCTAACATTGATTTAAACTAGGTTAAGATTACATGTAAAGTTGTATTACCAATATAGAAATATTTAATCCAACTAAAGATGTGATATGTAGTGCTGGGCTATCTCTGCCTGCCCTGTCATTAGGGAATTGCCATGAAGATGAGATTGTTTAATTAAAAGAAAACAGGTCTTACCTGAAGGCCAATTTAATTCGGTGTCACTTTTGTTTCTCCTATGTGTCTTTCTTTCATCAACTTTACTGGGACTTTGTTTAAATGTCCCGTTTACATCTTTGGCACTTAATAACTGGATATGCTTTAACCTTACCCTTGATTGTTTAAACAACTTCAGGTGCATAGTTATTTCTTCTGGAAATCGTGTTGCTAGAAGGTGTATCCAATCAACACATTTAACACTGAAAAGTACACATTCATTTACAATTCAATGAGATATTGATTTTCATAGATATATTGTTGATTTCGGACACAGTGTTAAGTCAAAATGCCTAGTTTTTGTGAACTGGAAATTGGGGGAATTGAGAATCTATTCTAAAGTAGAGTAGAGTAGAGTAGAAGTATACTGCAATATATGCTGCAAGCAGTTTTTATAAAGAGTTAAAAAAGTCGAATTTTAATATTTATTTATGTAATTTTATTATCTAACTTTAGGTTAACTTAGCAGCATAATTTTTTTCACCTTGCTACCGTGTTGATTTTTTTTAAAGGTCAGGATTAAAAGTTTACTACTTATGCTCATACCCACAAAAAATAACACAAAAAAAAATTAAAAAGGTCAATTTTAGAGGAATGCTGTGACCTGATCTGAGACCACATGTGTTTTAAACACTGAGATTTTTATACATTAGATTATACAATTATAGAATATATTTCATATTATGTGCAAACCTCTCTTACTTTAGGGTAAAGATAAAAGTATTCGCTTTTAATATTTCTGTAATAGATATAATAGAAATAAACAAATAAAATCTCTTAAATATTGTATTCAGTAATACAATGATACCTATTTAATGAGTACAATTATGTCACAAGACATACAAAACAAACATTACATAATTATTTATTGTAGAATCATTTAAATAATCTGAATGAAAATATTGTCACACTCAAACAATTAATTCAATTGTGGACAAAAGTGTAAGAAGCTTTGTATACATTTAACCTAAAAAATACTAAGTAAATGTTGGCATCTATCATCCTGAAGCTGAAATTGCATTAATGAGAACATTCCCATTCAATAGTATACATATACTATTAGCACATTCAAATTTAGGTGACTTTTTGGCCTAGTGGGACAAACAAGCAACCAGAGCCATTTGTGAATGACGAAAGACAAAACACATGTTTCTCATAATAAAACATGTTGGCTAATCACAACACAGCAAAACTTGACAGCATATCCATCACTTTATATTATCTGAGCGAGAGGCACTTCCCTCATATAACACAAAAATATGTTAGATTATCAAATCTTCTCACAACTACTTAATACTCATGTAACTGTTAAATTTATATTAAGAATTGCACTTACCGATTGGCTGCATTTGCACTGGCAGATACAACTGTTTTCTTAATAGCATATGTTGTAAATTCTTGATCTGTTGTTATCACCTCATACCAAGGTACAACATAATCATTCATGATTATAGTTATAATTTCATTTAAAAATGAATCTACAATTTCGCTACCTGTAATTCTGCTATCAAACTTGGGAAGCAATGTTTCACTTTTAAATAGATTTAGCACCTAAAAAGACAAAGCACAATGTTTTTTATGGTACAATTAAAACATTATTATCTATTACAATTAAATACACATAAAAACAGGTACCTTAAAGCATTGAACGGAGAAATTTGTCTGTTGAAGAGGATTATCCAGGCAATCTATGTCAACAGGAAAAATCTTATTGCTATCATAGCTCAGGTACAATATTGATAGAATCCTAAAAGTAAAGGACGTATTAATTACTTTAAGCATTCAATATCAAATAGTATTTAGCTATATAACACTTACTCACCCTAATATAAAGGACAATATAAAAGTTAACAACGTTATGTACAACCCGAAACCTAATAAAGCTATTGTAATAACAGAAACTAAGCTAAACCACCCCAAAAGTCTGTAAGACATAATCACTGTTTGTTCTAGTTATTTAGTTTTGGACTATAGTTTAAAGTGTGATATTTAAAGTAAATAAAATTTAACAAATTATGAACAAAAATAATAATTATCTACTAGACCCATTTCTGTCAAGTGTCAACTATCGATGTCAACTGTCAACTTGCTAATATTACTTTTTTAAAGCTGATGCTTAGGATACTAACAACAGGAACCATTTTTTTTTTTGACGCGGGGAAACACATTTACGCGCCTTCAATAGTCCTGGGTGGGGTCTAGTGGTGTGTGGGGCTCGCGGCACTTTATATAGTGCCGAATACCCACAAAAACCACCACGAGTGCCACCAATGCCAATATTGGTGAGGCATTTTGGCAACTCGACAGCAAGTCAGCCCCCGAAGGGACCGACGCCACCCCTACAGATGGGGTTGTCCACCACCACAACCCCATCAACTTTGGGACAGTCTAATGGTGTAAGATTCCCATCCTCGCCCCTTGCATTATTGATACCCATAACAACTTGTCTGTCACCCTCTCTAAACGAACGGTCTCCAACTCAGAGAAGAAGTAAACAAGAAACTAAAACCCGTAACTATTCAGGAGGGTCCCGGTACAGCCGGGGAATCCCTAACCGAGTCGGGTGGGTCGAACTCACCCAGCCCGGGCAGCCATAACCGGTTTCTGAGGTGACCTCTTTCTTCGCGCACTGAATGCCTATATTGTTTAAGACCACGGCGCACATCGGGGAGTACCTGGAAGCGATGCTGGATGTCGCAGTAGAATACGAACCATCGGCGCTGGGAAACTGAACAGGCGTGCTCTTTTAAAGTTTGCCGACACAACACAGCTACTCAAGACAGACTTCTACTATCTCACCACCATCGTCATCATCAATAGGCAACCAGGCTGATATTGTGCAGGAGGCACTCGCTATTATTTCTGCATCCATTGTCATTAGGGACCGCACGAGAATCGGGACGGACGGAAGACATGAACGCTCTATATGGCATGCTTACCCGAAATACATTGATCGCCAAGAGTAGGGACCAAAAAATGGCTGTCTTATGAAATAAATTACTACCGCCAAACATACTTCACGAAATCAGAGTAGAAGTCGCCTCTTTGCTTTGTGATAATTAGTACCACTCACACACAGCAGAAGAAATAACGAGATCTACAACACAATTGCTAAACAATACCCCAAACCCAGGAAAATACCAGCAACCAACGACAAAGATAATCCTTTTTTTGGTGATGAAGGGGAATGCATTTACCATTGATACCCCATTCATCGTCGGGGGGGGGGCCGTGACGGTAGCCTCCTCCCTCTCACTATTCTAATTTACTCATTAAATGTAAAAAATAGTACCTAGATATATTTCTACAGCCACAGATTTCTCTACTTCGCAAATAATGATCTAATGTACTACACATACAGCTATCACATACATTGGGGGTAAAATATCAGACACAAAAATACACTAACAATAGAAATAGAACTCCAGCGTGGCAAATATGTCTTGAAAGAAGAATTACTAACCTGAAGGCCGATATTGGTAGACTCTCACATTATATAAAAGGAAATACTAGAGTCTCACCCAGGGAATATTTTGAACTTATTAAACTACTATGTAGAGTACACTCACAGCATGAACCTTACAATATACAGATATCTCTCACTTTATAGATACTTTGAAACAAAAGCTAATTGTTTAGCTAACCGACTGTGCCGTTACAAATTAACAACACCACGGAAAAAGCAAAACAAAATGTTCTGCACAAACGAAAAAGAATTGTATAGAACCTTGAGTACGAATAACGCATGTTATACCTTACTCCCATACCATGGTTCAAGCCTTGTCGTGGCGGTGGGGCTTAGTAGCCTGGGGTGAACCCAATTGAACCGAGGGGGATCTTTGCACACCTCTTATAAGAAGAGGGAGCTTAAAGTTCAAGCGGAGCAATCGCCCTCGGTACCCCTCTTATGAGAAGAGGGGACCTAAGAACAAAAGGAGGTGGCGCTTTTGCGCACGGGGCAAGAGTCGAGGACCTCACCCCATTGCACTGTCCCCAAGTCGGTGGGGTTGTCCTGTAGTGCGGGGCAACCACATCTGTGTGGTGGAGTTGGTCCCTTAGGGGGCTGACTAGCCTTCGAGGTGCCCTGATGATTTGTTGTTCCAGGACACCTCACCAAGGGCGGCACTGATGGCACTCGCGGTGGTTTTTTGGATATTCGGCACTATCATGTGCCGCGAGTCCCACACACCACTGGATCCCAGGGTGAAGGCGCGTATATGCGTTTCCAAAAATACGTATACAAAAAAAAAGGTTATATCTAACTCACAGAAATGCCTACTACAGAAGCATTACACGAATTCTGGTCTAACATATTGTCAAACCCAGCAATTCGCAACAATATTAATTGGATATACGAAAATCAATACACACCTCATAATGTACCGGAAATAGAATTCGTTGCTATTGATTTTGACACAATGACATCAGTAATGGCCAAACCATAACCGGGATTCCACTGGAACCGACCAAATCCATATTTATTGATATAAGAGACTCACAAGTACCCACCTACTCCTATTGACACATTAACAAGTTTTTACAAAATCTAGAACGCATGCCACGTTACATTACACAAGGGACTACCTATATGCTACCTAAAGACCTCACAGATACCAAAAATCAGGCAAAATACTGACCTATTAATTGCCTCAAACATTTATAAAATACCTTTACCTCTTATACCATAGATTCAACCAAGGATGTAAAGAGCAACTTATCATCGATACAGTAGTATCCAAACAAGCACGCCAAGAGAAAAAAAATCTACACTACAAAAGAACCTATGAATCTATCTACTAAAAAAAACTACAAAATTCACCCTACTCTCATACCATTTCTATAAAAAACTATGCAGAATTGGAATACTACGCTTAAAGCATGTAACGGCAGCATGACAATACAGACTTACAAATTCGACATCCATCATGGTATCTTTCAAGGCGACTCACTGGGTCCTCTATGGTTCTGTATGATACTCAAGCCAATATCAAACTTTCTCAATGACACAAATATAGCATTCTGAATTAAATTTTACGACACAAACCAAATGTTTGCCCCCTTCAACTATAAAAAAGGGTAAAAAAGAATTCAGTACAACATTTTATTTTACGCCAGCTGTCTAATGGGGTAGGCCGAGAATATTTACATCGCCTTGCCGTCTCCACATTCATTATTGCATACGTGCAAACATGTCTCGTAGATGTGGTAACATCTGACAATTCGTTCATTACATTCCAACCCACATCTCACATCCTATCTGGTACTCCACACTTCTCGGCTCGCCGTCTTGGATTAAGTACAGCATTTGAATATTGGTTCTATTTTTGAAAAAAAAACTTAAGTAACTGTAGAATTTTGGCATATGCAGAGTATCTATTGCACACATTACTTAGTCACCAGTGTGGTGTAACATTTACTTGTTTATTGTTAATCTTTTTGTAATAAAAGAGTGTTTATATTAATTTTTGTTCGAGCAGCCCGCCTTCAACTAGAGCCGTGAAGCTCCGGTGTTCGAGTCCCGGTTCGAATCTACGTGTTTTGATTGGAACACCAACACCTCAGGAAGAGGTAGTGCCATGCATAGTACACGTCACTACGTCCTCCTGTGCAAGGGAATTGGTCTGGCACAACCGGGGAGGTACCTCTCGCTCACATAATGCCGCCGTAAAGTGACATCTTCAGTGTCAGGTTTCGTGCGGTTTGTGAGTAGCCGGTGACCCATTAGAGGGGGGGGATGAGGGCAACGTAGTTATGTGGTATAAAACGCATAGTAATTATGTGGATGTTCATCGGCGTCGGTAGTCGTAAACACTGCTTCGATTTCTCGTTTGCCACCTATTCTGTAAAAAAAATACCCTTCGCCCCCCTGCTGGGTCCTGCGCCCTGCGCCTGATTTCTCCTAAACAATGAGAACGAGGGACTTGAGAGCAGACTTGTGTCGACGCATCAATCTAATCTACTATAATGTTATGTCTTCTGCAGTTGCCTAATCTTTATAGAGCCAAAATTTGGCTGGCACGACATTATTGTTCCTAATCTAGCAGTACCACGCCGTTTCACAGGCGTACCATCCACCCTTAGTTCTATCCGAGTTTCGTAATATTCGTCCTTGGCTGACTGCACCCTAGGCCTGCCAAAATTTCAAGTTGTCTTATATATATGTAGATTAACTTTTGTTCGGTTGTTCCCCGAACTGAGCTACCGGCTAATAATGTTACAATGATGTACCTAACCTATGACATGACATTGTGATAAGATGTGTGCATAGGTTTCTGTTTACAATCCAACTGCGGTTCGTCCCCGACAGAGTTGAAACGATGAATAATGTAGGTAAAACGTACTTATACGTAGATGCTATGCTTAGAAAAATAATTGGTCTCGCTGAGTTTGATGAGCCGATAATTTTTCTTAGCACGTGTGTTATCTAGGGATTAGAATCTATAGTGAAGAACCATCGTATTAATCTCCTGTATGATTCATAAGAAAACACTTCAGGGTGTGTCAATTTTGCTGTAGGAATATAATTCGACTACGACGGCCCTCTGTAGAGACGAGCCATGTGCTCTGGACATTTTTTTTAGTATACGGGTGAATGACCCATCGCGGCCTACCGACTACTGATATCCGTAGCTACCCGCATTATTGTCGTGCCTGATGCGTTGCCCTCTATTCCTCGACTCCATCAATGGATCACTGACTGCTCATAAAACACTTTGAATTGAAAAGTGCTCGGCCTAACACAGGTTCATTCAATTCTAAAAATCAAATCTACTCACATTATTTAGTTCATTTCAGACCAGTTAATTGCATGAGGTTCGAAACGTGTGCGATAATTAGTTGTGGTTTTATATTTTTTTAACAAAGCAGTCGGACATAGTCTCTTCAAATGGAGGACCTCCATAAGAAGAGGCTACCACCGAAAGTCATCCACGATGGTATGGCTATTTCACATGACTGTTTGGAGTAATTTGGAGCCAATGCAGGTGATTTTTTGAATCGGTTTGTTACAACGGACGAAACATAGGTTCATTACTTTTTTACACTTTGTTAAAAAACAACAATCGAAACAGTAGAGAAGACCTGGTTCACCACCCTCTAAAAAAGGCTAAGGCAATGTTGTCAGCAAATAAGGTAATTGCTTTAGTATTCTGGGACACGAAGGGCGTAATTATAATTGATTATCTTGAAAGGGGTCAGACTATAAACTCTGATTACTACTGTCTTACTACGTCGTTTACGGGAGGAAATAAAAGAAAAGCATCCAGGAATGCTCAGAAGAAAAGTCCTGTTTCATCAATATGACGCCCGTGTTCACTGGTCTGCACAATCAATGACCGAAATCCACAATTGTGGCTTTGAACTGTTACCGCATCCGTGTTATTCACCTGATCTAGCACTGTCAGAAGTCTTTCTGTTCCCTAACTAAAATAGCACTTGGGAGGTCAAAGATTTTTGACAAACGACGAGGTCAAAACTGTAGACGCATATTTTACTCTAAGGAAGAATTTTTTTTTCAACGTTCTAAATGCTCTAAATGAGAAATGGCAAAAGCACATCGAACTTGATGGTGATTATATAGAAAAATTAAAATATAACTGATTATGTATGTGTTTATTTTCTTAGTTAGGCCGAATACTTTTCAATCCACCTTCGTATCAATTTACAGTGGTGTCGTATGAGCGAGTGGTACTTCCCTGGTCGTGCGGCTACAATTCCGCTGTAATGTATCATAGCACCTCTTGGGTGGATCGGTGGAATGGGAATCATACATGACAGAAGAGAAATCGTATCTTCGGGAGAGAAGAGGTTCGGTCCCTCTTTCCACCCCAAGCCAAGCCTCGCAGCCGCCACACGAACACTCATAGCAATCCGATGAACCTGTATTGAGCTCCTTGTCGCTTCCACAGCATAAGTTCAGGTCTGAGGAATCTTCAGGGCAAGTATTTTTTTTTATCGAATAGATACGCAAACGAAGTCACGCGCACCAGCTGTAATTAATTTGTGCCTATCTGTATATTAAATACCTACGTAAGATGCTACGGGCCAGCCCCGGTGACTCCATTTACCTTATCACAGCCTATAAATACCATTTGTGTTCACGAATGCTACAGAACAATCTTCTATATCGGAGAGTTAGTTACTCTGAAATGTACAGGACTTTATTAATCTTGATCGTGGTCGCTATAGCGACGGAATCGCTCGACCAGCACTTCATACTACCAACCTACCGCCCGCCTCCTACGTCGTCCCCTCCGGTTGTCAGAGCAAGACGTGACGACAGAAGCCAGCCTCTATGGCTATACAGCGGGGACGTTCCCCGAGCGCCAGCAACCGGTGATCATCCTGTGCTGCCCCAGTACATTGACAGTGTAAAACTGGACCCCAACAGAAGGTACGCGCGCAGCGTCGACTCTCCCAGCGCGAAACGTGGTAGTGGAAGCCATGCTACATCGAGCGGGAGCCGAGATACAGGTGCTACACATCCTGGCTACAATCGTCGAAATGCCTGAAGCACACCTAAACAATAACATTGTGAATAAATAAAGAGGTACCTAATTCCAGTAGCTTTAAATGATCATGTTCTGCATCTTCAACATAACTAGTTACAATTAACTTTATCTCAACTAGTTACAATTAACTTTATCTCAACTAGTTACAATTAACTTTATCTCAACCAGTTACAATTAACTTTTTCTCTACCAGTTACAATTAACTTTATCTCAACTTGTCTATTCTCTTGACTATACTCAACTTATTCCTGGGTGTTTTTAGACAAATGTCATTATCATCAACTCATCATTATCATAATCACATATTACCGAGAATGAGACCATATCTTAATCTAGTATATAATATAGAATGACTAACGCTTTCTAAAGGCAGTCTCAAGCATTGACTTGTAGATCTACAAACACAAATATACGAAGGAACACCGCGGGGGCGAATTGGATAGGGGCCCAATTCACACCGGCGGTGTTCCTTCACATCCGCCATGGAGCCACGGGCACCATTCATATTTATTTTTATTAGTTCTTCATTAATTCAATATAATCTTGAATGTAATTATATATTAACACCCCTATGGAGCAAGGCCTAAGAGGGCTCATATTACCGACGGGACGTCAGACTACGTACGCGACCCACCCAAGTGTGCAATTTTCACATATTCATACAGTGTAAACGTTTTAAGAAACGTTTAAAGATGAATTTCACATCCACTATTATGTTCAGCGATTGGTAACATTGATACGTCAACCTCTAACTTTTTGTACCTACTGTCAACACTATTAACACTTCTCGCTCGCTGGTCTATAGCAAGGTATAGGTTTGAACGGTACACCACTGCTTCATCATCATCATTATTAGCCTTTGCTGGACATACGCTTCTCTCAATGAACGACCGATCTTCTGCTACTCGCATCCATCCCGGACCGTCTACTGCACGGCGATCGTCTTCCCATCTCGTGAATCGACGAACACTTCGCTTTCCTAAACGCGGCCTCCACTCCAGAACCCTACTGGCCCGTCTGCCATCTGTTCTTCTAAGTGTGTGACCAGCCCATTGCCGCTTTAGCGAGCTGATGGTTGGTTGTATGTAACATTTATAGTATACGGAGGCTACAGATTAATCGGAGCCTATATGCGACTACCTACGCCCATATACATCCGCATAATTCAATGCCTATGCGTTATGCTTCTTTCCTCCTCCTCTCCAATGAGTCACCGGCTTCTCACAAAGCACACAAAATGTGACAACGAAGATGCCGCTCTACGTCGATATCATGTGAGCGACGTACCTTCCCGGCCGTGGCTCCCCAATTCTGCTAAAGTGCATCCTGTATTTTAGCGGAATTGGGAAAGCACTACCTACCTTACATAGCTGTACCCAATCATGAACTCATGAGAGACCGAATAGGTCAGTGAAATGGAGTACGAAGAAACGCACAAGCGCGAGTGCACATTTGGTCAATGGAGCCAATAAAACTAAGTAATAAGATTTTATAATTAGTATTTAATATTTTAAGCTAACGCCACATCGGCATGCACATTATTAAGTCATCACTTCGAAACAAGATCTGTAATGCGAAAAAAAATGAAGTTAAAATATAGTAAGGTTAATTTTACAAAAAATATTGAAATAAGATATGGACACAATCTTAGACCGTATACATATGTCATGAATATATTGTTCAGTAGGCGGCGGAGGGAAGAATATTCTACCTCAAACCAGAAAGACTGAGTCAGTTGGCCAAACAGCCCATCTCTTTCCGCATGTGCATATTTGTCAGTTGGCATACTTATACCGTGAATTCGGTATACTTAGGGGTGTCTGTCTCGTGGTCTAGTAGACAGGCGTGCATATTCAACCATAGACGTGAGGTCGTCGGACCTAAGTGTTATTGAAATGTTTAAATTCCTAATAATAGTCCAAATTCGAAATTAGACGATGTTACACCCCCGGTGAGCACATTGAGCCGTCGGTAATGCGCCTCATTTTTCTCTTCTCTAGTCTAGAAATAGAAGAATAAGGGAATAGAGAGTGCACTTGTGCCTGCGGCGCACACACTTATGCACTATAATATGTCCTGTATAGATGGCTAATCTCTATAGAGATGACCGCTGTGACCGTAAATTGCCTAGGACGCGACAGTTACTTATGGGAGCAGTGTAATTCTTTTGATCAATCTTAAATTTTCTTATTAATGGTTTCATCATCATCAGTCGCTACTTAACACTGAAATGAACGTTAATTTATTGTTATACAACACAAGGATGACGGGAACAGATTTTTAATTCTAGCATGAGACAGCCAGGTTCTTTATATAGTAGATACCGGTAAAACGTGACTACTTTAGAAGTAGAGGGGACAGTTTCTGGTGCCAGAGGAATAAACGTGTGTACAAAAATAGTAGGACTATTTATACATAAGAAACTCCTGCAAAAGGAAATCTCCTCATGAAAAATCCAAAAACCTCCTTCATAACTACAGGCCTTTGTCGTTTAGGTCTAGAAGCAATCCAGTCACAAATGTGACTTCCAGTTCTACCGCAATCGTGCTGACTGCGGTAGAACTAGAAGTCACATCAATTTTTGCAAGTGACCAATCAGTCCTACAAATGTTTACTGGGCAAGGCTACAGGTAGCGACGTAATAACATCATTCCGCAGTGGCAAATTCGACGGACTCGGACAAATGAAATATCCACAGCCGAGGGCGCGTGGAAAATTCTGAGAAACGCTTCTACCTCCAAATGTTTTGAACTTTCACCAGTTAATTGGTGGTAACATAACGTTAACGTTATGTTCCACTTTCTAGCGCCTTGTTCTCTGCCCGGGGACCCTTTAGGCCCGGGGCTACTTTAATTGCTACGCCACAGTTTACAGGTTAAAAAAAATATAAATAGACGTTTCTATTGTTGTTCAAAATTGGCAAGTTAGTCGTAATATTTTTAATGTTAATTGTGATTCCAAAGATAATCACAAGATATACTACGTACAATTAATATTGTAACTTACTGGACAATAAAAATGACTGATTGATTTCGAACTCTTGTTATTTTTGAATTAAGTACTTTCATGTATAATGCGGAAAATATTGAATTTTCTTTAAAAAAATATCGTAGTGCAAAACCCTCACAGAACCTCTGACATATGTTGAGGAAAGAAACAACGAAGAGACACAAAAACGGCTGGAAAAGAAACTATAGAACTAGGGTGTCAAAAGTTTACAACCATGAGACTGTCGAAACGTGAACAAACCCTAATTCAAATTCAGTGAAAGTATCAGTGCCCATCACTAATCATCGATTAGTTAAAATGTACGTAGTTACCAAGGAATGGGTACAAATTTCTGAGTTAGGATTTTGTTTGCATGCCTCTTCCGTAAAGTGAATCCAAATTAATTTGCTGTTATCCAAGTGTTTGTTTGTCGCAAAGAACTTCTCAAGATCTTCCATTGCTTTCGGTTCCAGGGTTTTCAATCGAGATAGAATCCAAACGTGATCTGCAATTGAAATGTAAATAAAATGTGTAAATAGAAAACAATACTTTTTAACAGTCTTCAATAAGGGCTATACATTCCCTCTTTTCTAATGTGCCTCAGAATTGTTAACTGAACCAATTTCGATGATAATTTTTTGTTTGAACGGGTTTAATTTGAAGTTGGATCCCTTTGTGATAACTAAGACAGGATCTGAGGACTGCGAATTCAATTCAATTTATGGGGTCTTGGTTTGCGTTATGGCCTAGCACATTTGAGCGCGGATCCCGTAGCAATGGCTACTTGGTTAACCCAGGACTGTTCCGGCCATCCTATATCACGCTGCGCTTGTATCACAAAACGTGACAGTATGTTATGGGGCAGTCGGTGGTTTAAATGTCTAAATCCGATTATTATAGGCTGATTAGTGCTGCGGTAATTTTGAACTCATTTGTTAATTTACAAAAAAAATATAGTTAAATTGTTTTGAAAGTAGATAAGTGCCTACCTTCTTAGGAGAACAGCAAAACGTTCCCTCACCGAATGTACACGTAAGCGCAGAGAAATTTGGAGACAAATCGTAAAGGCTGATACCAGCCACGAAATATCAGACAATCCTTGACCACGACCGGAGTGGTAGTCTGTAGTATACTAACAAGAAGAAGAAGAGGCAGAACCTACTTACAGTAGCAAACAGCAGCTGAATCTACGATCCAGAAATTAAATGGTCGAATAGGAGTGAGGAGACACAATTATTTCAACCGCACAACATATCTGCTTAATGCTTACAGGTCTGGGACTATGCCTAGATCATGCGTAACTTTTGTCCCTATGTATGTGTATGCTAAATACGGAACAAACGCGCCATTGAACCCATTTGGCTATTGCCGACACCCATATATTATATAAATGAGTTGCTCCTTCAGTCCATGCCTCCAATGGGCCACCGACTTCTCACAAACCACACGAAATGCGACAGCATAGCCATATTTTGAGGTGGTATCATGTGAATGGGAGGTACCTCTCCGGTCGTGTAGGCCCAATTTGGCTGCTACACAGTAGGTCACTATTTATTACTTGGCTTTGATGACGTGTAGAAGGCTTTAATGAAAAGTATTGAAATGTACCTTTTCGTTTCGCACTGCCCGCGTCGTATTCACACTCGTAGAATATACAGTAATGGTCGTAATTTACGTCAACAATCGTAGCAGTCAGTTTATTCGTGCCTGTGAAATCTGTAAAGCAAAATTCAAGATAACTATGATTCAACTATGGACTATAAACTATTACGACTGATCGGCGCAGTGGTAACGCGAGCGGGTTAGTCGAGCGCATTACGCGAGTTCGAATCCCGCCTGGCCACGGATTCTAAGTAATTATAGAATAAAAATCTTAAAGTATATATAATTTCTTAAATTTATTTAAAAGAATATATCAAATATATTTTCCTTGTCTTTATATACTTAGGCTGTTACAATAAAAAAAATTACATTGTAATTTGGAATCTGTCATTTTTATACAAGTGTTTATTGGGTTTTCTCCCTTTGGCCTCAACGTTTAATTATTATTGCAGCCAATTGAGACCACTACTAGTAAGCTTTTTATATTTTCATTTGTTTTATATTTGTGCATTAAATTAATACACTGTAAAACTAATAAATGCACATATACATTGTAGATACATTGTAAAATGTACGGTTCAGATAAATATATTTAAACAAATACCAACATTTATATATGGGCGAAATATAATTAATTATTCCCTTTCTACCACCAGTGTTCACCAGTTCAACATCACCACCGAAAGTGCCCACCTTGTGGATGTTGTCAAAAACATCAGTAATATTAAATTTATATGAGCTTCGCGTGAGAATCGTGCTACTAAGCAATCAGAATGTTCTTCTCATTCGTGGGGTACCTTGCGATTTCATACCAAACACCATTAGCAAACTGAAAATACAGAAAAACTTATCGAGACGCATTATCAAAATTTCAAAACTAATGAGGCTTCGTACACTTGCGAACATCGTCCAAAATTAAGACTTTCAGTATGTAATTGTCTGACCAGTCAGATTTGAATTCTCCGTCAACGAATCTGACTTGTAATTGGCTGTTATAACAACTGCGGAACTCTACCACGGTAACTATGATACCTAAACATTGGAAATCTGGCGGGTAGGTTCTTTTTAGGGTGCAGTCATCCGCTAGGAACGAATTTTATGAAACTCCAACCTTAAGGGTGTGTTTTCGGTGGTAGAGTACTCGAGTGAAACGGCGTAACGCTGCTAGTAGTCTAATAATATCGTGACCGCCACACACTTGGCCGGTTTTTCTATGGGAATAAAACGTCGATCCAAAACATATCACTTTATGATTTAAAATTACAATACTTAATTTATTTAATCCCATACTACACGTAGATAAGTTTTATCTAAATACTTTAATTTTTTAATTTACTTGTGATCTTTTTAACTTTGCAAATGGTCCGTCGCTAGGATAGCTGTTTTTGAACCGAATTGAAAAGTCATGAGTTAGTAAATTCGATTGTATGTTGCTTCTTTGCGATACACGGCTGATTGTCGTATATGTTTCTGATGTGGAAACTTCTTTAAGCGCATCTATAGAAACGTCATCGTTACGTCAAGCTGTTGTCTCCGAACATATAGTACTACTAGTGCGCACAGTAGTACGCGTTTTAGGAAGACGTAGTGCCATGCTGCATAGGAGGAGGTAGTGCCATGTATGGTGCATGACACTACATCCTCCTATGCAACGGAATTGGGCCGGCACGACCGGGGAAGTACCTCTGGCTCACAAAATACCACCGTAAAGTGATACCTTCAGTGTCGCGTTTCTTGCGGTTTGTGCGATGCCGGTTGCCCTTTGGGGAGGGTGTGAAGTAGAGCAACGCATCTACATAGTAACTATGTGGATGTTCATGGGCCCGGTAGTCGTAAAAAGGCTCCGATTTCACGTTTGCCTCCCTATTCTTAGACAGGAGATAGCCCTCTTGAAGACTACAGGCCACGAATCTTTCGGACGATCCGGAATGGACCAAAGACAAAGTTCGTTCAAACTGCAAGGTTGCCTACAAGAAGGGTCGTAACGGTCGTGCTGGAGTGCTCATCAGCTCTTCGTGATAAATTGGTTGGCCTTGGTCGTGTCTATATTGGCCTGGACGAAGCTGATATATGCGACCAACTACGTATCACTTGCTGCAACAAATGCCAACAATATGGACACCAAGAGAAATACAGTAGGGCAACCGAAATGGTATGCGATAAATGCGGAGGTACAGGACATCGTAAAGCCGAATGTCAGTCACAAAGTGAGTGCTGCGCTATCTGCAAGCGCTCTAAGCGCACAGAGGCAAGCACTCATGTAACCAACTCTACGACTTGCCCAGCTCGTATATATGCGGAACAACAGGCAGTCAACATGACTCAACATGGATAAGGAGGGAAATATTATTTCGATAGGACAGCTCAATCTTCAGGGATCAGAGGTTGCCACATCTGAGCTGCTTGTTATTGCTATTGAAATGTACTTAGATTTCGTTCTCGTTCAAGAACTGTATGCAACTTCGTGCATAACAAGTCTAATTCAGTATGGAGCTACTCCGAAAGCTGGAATTTTTGTCAATAATGATAAGATTGCGTTTATGCTGCTCCAACATCTGAGTTCCGAATGTTGCACTGTCATGCATATCGATTACCAAGATTCCTGCATATACATAATCTCAGCGTACTTTCAGTGAGGACATGAGATAGCGCGACATCTCGAACACCTAAGTTATGTTCTGGATCACCTAACTGGAAAGCCTACACTGATAGACGTAGAAAGCAATGCGCATTCCCCGCTCTGGTTTTGTGAGCGTCGTCAATACCTGGGGCGAGGGCGAGACACAAAGTACAGGAAAACCCAAATGGAGGGCTTCATATTGAGCAGATTTCTATTCATTCAAAACAAACTGGGACGCGTGTGCCGACGGAAGGGAGCTGTACTGCTTCTTTCCAGAAGTTACAACGCTTCTGCATATCAATGGATGGAACCTGATTACGTTATTTCACAGATACTAACAGGGCATGGGTGCTTTAGAGGTCGCCTGCACAGGATGGCGTTATGTGACCTGCCATCATGTCCTTGCGGTCATGAAGCTGAAACCAGAGGCCATGTATAGTGGGAATGTGACTTGTACAAAAACGAGCGAAACATCATGTTGGCCGCCATCGAACGGAAGACAGTAGGCCCAGTCTATGATCAGGATTTGGTCGCGGAGATTTAGGCTATTGAAGACATTTGCGAATACATGGCAAGCGAAGAGGAAGAATAGGTAACGACATAGCTGCATTGAGATAATCAGGACTGACGAGGCCGATGACAACTTCTATCTTTGTGGTCAGGCCCTAGAAAGGGGAGAGTGAAATAACGAGACGGCACTTAAATAATGTGTGGGGAGTGAAGAACTGCACGTTGGGGAACAGAGCCGGTGAGCAAACTCTCGTGCAACTCCCATGACTCGCTCCGCATACCGAGAGGTGGGTAGGAGCATGGGTGGAGGTGGGGTAAGTGCCACCCTATTCTATAAAAGAAAACAGTTTTCACTCCTGTGGGCAGTCCACATGTACGCCCCTGCATTTTTTTTTATTCTGACCCTGTGCTAACATTTAGTAACATTACTATGTAATCGCATTACATATAATACATATATTTTTTAACCGCATGGCAAAAAAGTGTTATATTATTGCATTCAAAAGTTTTCCGAGAGACAGTTGATGTTTTGTCGGTAGGCCTCTAAGAACAATGTTAAAGAAAATATTTGTAGATCTTGCTTATATTTGACTGATAAAAAATATATATAATATTTGACACTGATAAATATATATAAAGATTATATTTATCAGTGATGCACGTAACATGTGTATTATATAATGTACAATTCCACAATCGTTGTGTTAATGTATTAATGAACCAGGTGGCTACATGGCTGACGGATCCACGGTCATCTCATACACATCCTAAAGCATCGTGGTTCCAACTGATGTCTTTGTAGGTAATGAAGGAAGAAAAAAATACGTAATCCCTTTTTTTTTAGATAGTACAGAGAGATAAAACGAGCATAGGAATACTTTTGTTGAATAACGAAGTCAGCTAGTGATTATGCGTTCTGCATAACCACTAACGTTGTCTTCCTTCACTACTCAATGGACCGCAGCAACGAGTTCTTACTCACCAAATGCATCAAAGCCATCACTTTTAATGTATCATGTGAGCTGGAGCCACACGTGGTGAATCTGACTGCATTGCAGAGACAGCTCTGACTAAAGAGACACTACATAAAGAGACACTACATAAAGAAAGCATACTCACAGCGTCAATACTAAAGTCGTCAACCGCCTTTACTTCAGAACACGGAATATCAACATTTTTCGCCAAAACCGAAGCGACCAACGTAACAAATACTACACAAGCAAACATCTTTATTGTGTTATTAAATTATTGACATACGCTCATTTTATACCTTTGATTTTAAGGAAGATTATAATGTGTTATAGATTCAAGGTTATATAAATTATTTTAATAATTTACTTTTTGCCCCTAACTTTCCTACGTCATCAGTGTGTGCGTAAGTTTGAGCAACTTTTTCGACTTTACGCTACTTCTGTTGCTCGTAGACCAAGGCCAGTTGGGTTATTGAATAGGTACTTAGCCGTTCCAAGGTACATAAAGGTTGTGTTAAAACGCCCTGTGCACTACCCTAAGCTCTTTCTCTCTCATTGGTTCACCTCATACAATTGAGTAGTATAGGAAGGGAAACACGTTTCAGTATTTAAGAAGCAAATATCTCACAAAGTGTTAGCACAATCAAAAAGATTTCTAAATTTTTTTCTACTTATTAAATTCTAAGAGTACGTAAGTAAGTGAGAGCACTTGCTCGCTGGTCTACACAATACTAAGCTACTTCTTGCAGACCTGGAAACTGCATATTTGAATTACAATTAGTGTTATCCTACGATTTCCAAGTCACTAATAGATTGATACTGTTGTGCTTCTTACATATTTTGTAGTAGGTTGACAGGATTTTAGCTCACTCGGCTCGTGAAAACGGCTGGTGTAACCCGGCCGAGACGTAGAGCAAGCTAATTTGAGCATTTATATATCGTGTTAAAACCCGTCATGTCAATGTTCTAACCAGGTACTTCCATTTATACCGATTAAAATAACGTGGTGACTGAGTTTATTTAACATCTTCAAAACATTTGCGAATGGAAAAAAATCTCCCTACATGGGTTACGACCTGGAATTTTTATTTTAATGTTTTAAATGGGGAGATGCTTATATAATAATAATAATGCCGTCCTTGCCAAGTTTCTACTACAGCGCCCATCTCTATTGACTTGAGCGCAGGACACATTAGCGCACAAATGTTTGCGCAGGGACATGTGCACTACTTATCTATTCCTTCAGTCCGATGGGACGGTAGTCAGACATAACCAGAGAGAAATCAGGCGCCAGACTGATAACTAAACGTACGGGATAAACAGGATAACCTCGCGCAACCCAAACTGTCAAATTCCACAAAATTGAAAAATCCTAATCCCAATTTGTGTTTTGTCCTGCTCGGGACCTCACGTCTATGGCTGAACATGCTTACTACTAGACCGTGAGGCAGTCTATCTACGTCCCTAATATGTAAACAATAAAACATATTTACTTTCAATTATTTTTTTAAATCTGTCTTAAAATTCAAAATTAGAGCATTATAAATTTGGTAAATAGAGAAGGAACATACATGTGAAACGGCACTATCTGTGTCTACCTTATCTCGCATGCGCATTGCGCATAGAGTAATGGAGGTACAAGTAAACAGAATAAGCCACATCTCGACGGCGAAGTGGAAATATCCCTTAACTAAAACTGTAAACGTTTATTTTTTTAATTAAGAAAAGATTTAATTTTGTTATATATTAATAAAAACTGTAAAGTAATACAAAACAAAAGTATACTTCGGAGAATTTACTACAACACGTAAATAACAGACAATGATATGAGTACGTGAGAGAACCTTAGGCATTAATAGTGTTTCTAAATAAATTCTAACATGATCAACGAATATCAGTGGTCCCGGTAGTGGTACGTGTCCCAACCTACCACATAGTTCTTGCCTTGTCGTGGCAGTGACTCTGCCTGGGGTGAACCCACATAGACACCTTGAGCGAAGCCAATTGAATCACTAAAGCTGAGGTACAAAGACCTCTCTTATAAGAAGGAAAGAGGACTAAAAGAGAAGGCTAGAATAAAATGCAGGAAGAGAAAGCGATTTTGGCGCATGTGATAAAGGACGACGACTGGAAACTCACCTCATTGCAATATCCAGAAGTTGGTGGGGTTGTCCTGTTGTGGGGGGCAACCCATCTGCGGAGATGATGTCGGTCCCTTAGGGGACCGGTTACCCGTCGAAGGCAAGGCAATGATGGCACTCGCAGTGGTTTTAGTAGGAACTAAAATGTGCCGCGAGCCCCACACACCGCTGAAACCCACCCAGGGCCGGCAATGACGCGTAAGTTCGTATCCTCGGGTCAAGAAGAAAAGAAAGGATGCGGTAAGTATTTAAATAAATTTTAACCAGTCGTTTCTAGATGGTGGATCTCGACGCCAGTTCCTAATCAAAATACAAAACATGTAGGCACAAACACCTTACAAAACAAAATTCGCTCGGACGCAATTGTGTAAAAAAGATAATTAAGCCGATTACCGCAATGTTATTTGCATAATGGGCAGTCGTCATTAGAATTTGCTATTGCATCATACTAGAGTGGATCTAAAAATTAACCTAACCTAACCTACATGGAGCTATGACATCTTTTTAAATCTAACGTCATTTGTTAGTATGTGTCATGTTGATTTATTGTGCGCAGTTTCATTCCGATACTGCACAATATAAACTATCTGTGATTATTTGTTTGAAGCAATCTGACACAATTTTCAAAAATGGAGAAAATTGAACACCGTGCAGTCATTAAGTACCTCAATAAAAAGGCCTATCACCAAAAGACATCCATCAAGATATGGTGAGCACTTTGGGGGAGTCTGCTAAATCGTATTCCAGTGTCAAGAAGTGGGTAGCTGAGTTTAAGCACGGTCGTGAGAGCATTAAAGATGATCCTAGGAGTGGAAGGCCTACATCCTCTACCACGAAAGAAAACATCGATAAAATTTGTGATCTCGTACTGGGTGACCGACGTTTGACCATTGGTAAGATAGCTGAGATAACAAACATTAGTTATGGCCGGGTGCAATACATAATAACGGAAGAGTTGGGGTTCCATAAGGTTTCTGCTCGCTGGGTCCCGAGGTTGCTTTCAGCTGAACAAAAACGAGTTCGATACACAATTTCGCGAGACTGTTTGGAACTTTTTGAGACTGATCCTGAGGACTTTTTGTCTAGATTTGTTACCATGGATGAAAGCTGGTTTCACCACCATACTCCTGAATCAAAGCAACAGTCCAAACAGTGGAAAAGATCAGACTCCCCTACACCGAAAAAGTCGTTTTGTCGACTGACAAAGTCATGGCTTCTGTTTTTTGGATGCGAAGGGCATTATTTTTGTAGATTATTTACCAAAAGGTCAAACTATAAATTCTAGTTATTATTGTAACCTTTTACGAAGAGTCCGGGACGAATTGCTGCCCCACCCACCTTATTCGCCGGATTTAGCCCCCTCGGATTATCGCATGATATGAGGTGATAGTCGCAGTAAACGATTATTTCGCCGATATTCCGGAATTTTTTTTTTTCGAGGGGATAAACAAGTTGCAGGTCAGGTGGAAGAAGTGTGTTCAACTAGATGGAGACTATGTCGAAAAATAAAAATAAATTTAGATCCACTTTTCTTTCATTTTCTTGGCCGGGCTTAGAACTTTTAGATCCACCCTCGTACCTCTAGTCCTCCTCTAAGAGCTTGAATCGCCCATTCTCATTCACTCGTTGAATGTATGAATGAAAATGGGCGATTTTGTGGTGAACTGCCTGCTTTATGCAGACGATACGGTACTTTTCGGCTCCACTCCATCTGAGCCACAATCACTAAACGCAGTTATGAAACCCAAAAAAGCAAAAATGACTGAGAATATGGGCTTACACATGAACGTAAAGAAAACTAAGGTTTTAGTATTTGAAAGGGAAGTAACCAGAATGGACGTAAGAATTATAGTTGTTGATGTAGCGCTGGAACAAGTAAATGAATTTGTATATCTTGGTTGTGTGTTTATCAGGGATGGAAGGTACACCGCAGATGTTGAAAGAAGTGTGTTTGCAGGGAACAGAGTGAATGGAACGCTAGGGAAATTGCTTAAAAGCACGGTTTTAAGCCAGCGTGCCCGTCTTGCCCTGCATAATTACGTGCTAGTCCTAACGTTACTGTATGGTAGTGAGAGCTGGATATATCATAAAAGGCATGAAAGAAGAATCAACGCGGTCGAGATGAGGTCGTTGCGAAAAATATGTGGTGTAACCCTTGCTGACCGCGTTCGTAATAAAGACGTGGGAGAGAGATTGGGAATGAATGAACGTATCGGTGTTGAAATGAGAAAGGGCGTGCTCCGATGGTTCGGACATGTAGAAAGAATTATGGATGTAAGGTTAACGAAACAGATATACAATGCGAATGTGGAAGGATGTAGGTACCTGGGAAAACCCAGAAGGCACAGTTGTTAACGTGGTGGTTATTCCGCGTATTACGCCAGAGGTCGCGATATTGTGTTGTCCTCCTCTATAATAGGCACAATTGGTAGGACCATAATCAGCATAATCAACACACACTTTTTGCAGAAATTTAGACATCTTGTACACGGACGCCCATGGACATTCGCATGATTGTGACGCAGATGGATGAAAGGAGGGCAACTATGCCCTCCTTTCATCCCCCCCCCCCCAATGGGCCTACGGCTACTCACGAACCGCACGTAACACGACAGCGACGCTGACACTTTACGCTAGTATGAAGTGAGCGAGAGGTACCTCTTCGGTCGTACCGACCCAATTCCATTACATAGGAGGGTGTAGTATCATACACCATGCGTGGCACATCATCCTCCTGTGCAGCATCGAATTACACCTTCCTAAAAATGCACCAAGTGCAGTAAGCACTAGAGATCGTTTTTGAAAATGTTTGCGTCTTGATGTTACAGTACCAGTGTTCCTGTCGTCAGCTTGATACAGGTACGACGTAGCATTTCTTTCTTCTCCGTGACTCGGTTAATATCACGTCGGCATGTTATTTTGCAACTTTCATCTCTTGCTCTTTCAAACCCTTAAATTTATATATTTGTACAAATGTGCATATGATATGTTAGTTTTAATAAAGGGTATTGTATTGTTACATTGGAGCTGATTTGGGCTGGGTCCACCGGGGAGGTACCTGTCGCTCACATAATATCGCCGTAAAGTGACAGCTGGCCCATTGGAGGGGAGAAGGAAACAAGGGCCACGTATCTTCACTGCGGTGTGAAGAACAAAATATTAGAATATTAAAGACTAGCAGTGCCCTGCGGTTTCACCCGCGTGGTCACCCGTTTGGTCGTAGCGTGATGGAACATAACTTATTTTTATATAATAGGGGGCCAAACGAGAAATCGGAGCATTTTTACGACTGAACTGAACGCACATGAACGTCCACACTATTACTACGTCGATGTGTTGCTTTTTAACGACTACCGACTCCCATGAACATCCGCATAATTGCTTTACGTTACCCTTCTTTACGTTACCCTCCTTTCCTGCTAGTCCTAATGGCCCACCGGCGACTCACTAACCGCATGAAGCGCGACACCGAAGATGTTACGCCGGTATAATGTGAGCGAGGGGCACCGGCCCGATCGTGCCAGCCCGGGGAGGTGCACTACGCTACGCTCATAGCACTCTTAATAAACCGATTCATAAATGACATTAATTCGAGAAATTTATATCTACAGGGCGTAAAGCATGAAGCGTATAAATGCTCTTTATACTGGTGTAAAACTGGTTACAACCAGTTTCACAAAATTGCAGCATTGATGTACCGAGTATTTAAAATCAATGGCTTGCAGGATCTACTCTGAAGTCTAGATCCTACAAGGGCAGGCTCATAAACCGTAACATTATTGTAAATGTTGAAGTGCATAGTAGTTAAATGTAGAAGGTAGGTTGTGCTGATGATAGAATAATGTCGGTTAACGATGATGATTACGACGACAGCGTGTAGTCAAGTGGTAAATTAAATCGCTGCATACATACTATTTCTTTACTGGCCACCATATAAAATTAAAAAAGAATAAAATATAAAATTTGAAAAGTAGTAAATTAGAACAGTTATGTGTAGGTAATTCGCAGGACCGGAAGTTATGCTGTGGAAGCGAAGAGAATGCCAGTAGATATTCATTGGATTGTTATAAGTGTTCGTTTGTCGACGAGGCTAAGTTGGGCGTCGAAGGAGGAACCGACCGCCCTATCCCCCGCAGATGGGAGCGTTACATGCCGATATGCGGGTGTTTATAACAGATAATTTAACTATTATTATCATGATTAGAGGGCCTCGATACATCGTACGGGGCGCGTATCTCCCACCCGAACAACTCTACCAGTGGGCAGCGCTTGCGGGCGGTAAAAAAACAATGAAAACACATCGTATGATCATCATATGTCAATGCGGTATGGTCCAAGATCATACGGGGGACGAAAATTTATATACCTGAACGATTGGTCGCCACATGACCATTATGACCAGTAGCAATATTCAAAGATCCCGGTACTCCTTTTTGGTTCATCCGGAGTCCTACGTCGTAGCACTCCTGGTACACAGTACACAATGGAGTGCTACGACGTAGACCTATTTGAAACCCAGTTTAGTAAGCACAGCTTTTGTGATCTCTTTTTTGGTACAGATTAAAATACCTCACATGACTTCCCTCGTAGGATACTAGTGTATCTTCATAATTCCTAAGTATCTCAGTGGATACGGATATTTTATAAAAAAAATCGTACATATTTTTTTTATAAGCCATATGAATTTATACACAAAAGTTTTCAGGATTTTGTCGTTTAGAAACAAGTATAGCGAAACAATTGTTTTATTTTTACAAATGTTATATTTAACTTTCGGGAACTTCATCGTAACATTAGTATTAGGTTGTATTATGTTATCAAGCGTCCATATAAATGTAGAAAGAGGCTTTTATATCAAAAACCATCGCTCTCTATGAAAAATGAAACAGTTGGTATCTTATTGAAATTTTAATATAGATCCGATGTAGGTACATTATAAATTGGGCACGAGGCCTACTAGATGAGAAATGATTAGGTAAAATATTTCAAATTCTTACATTATCAGTGTACCCTTATAAAAACATTCATATGTGTAACATTTACTACGTATACCACATTATGCAAATAGGAGAGATTGTTATATTCAGATAAACTAATGCCGCGGTAAGTTCTCATTATACCTTGCTGCCAGATAACTGATAAAAAGATTTTCCACTTATGCTATCAGTTACTGACACGTTTAGCACGTTTTTTTGCATGTAAGTTTAACACATATTGATTATGAGGACAATGAAATTAACAAATTATAAATATTTATACACAATATTAAATTAATATATTGCCATTGATGTTTAATAACGAGTGAATCTTGAATTCTGATTACGATTCCCTGTTTGACCCCCTCCCCCCAGAATGTCCGGCGACACACAGCAGACATCGTTGGTGATGGCGAGATGAGCTGGACTCTTTACGAACAGATAGGCCCCATCTAGGTCTAAACAGAGCGGCGTGGAAAGAGAGTGCAGAAGCCTTTCAATTTTTTGACTGCTTGACTGACGAAAGTGCCAAGTGCAGCTTCACCTAGTCTAGGTAAGATTGTGGTCGATAGGGAGACAGACTCCCTCCCTCCCACCTCCTTTCCCGCAGATGGGAAGGATGCATCCCGGTAGTTATTTAAGATAAGCTAACTACTATTATCTTATTAGAGGGGACCTGGTCTCCTCACCGCTCACGTGCGCTCATTTTATTCGAGTGTATGCATAAATGCCTGACTTTACCTAACCACACCTCACCAAGTAAAGTTCGTTGATACACTATGCTCGCTCGCTCATCAGACAGACGTGAGGCAGATTAACCATGCTATCTTGCTCAATAGTAATACACTACTTTGGACATGAAACCTTCTTTAGGCGCGTTGAGCCATGGATCTTGTCTCATCGTCACGTGGCCTTAACGATGGTTACAAATACAGTGTACACTTCTGTTGGCGGTCCACATGATTGTCATGCATGACATGTCTCATACCACTCACAAAAGGTAGTTATTTTATAGATGTCTTTTAATAGGGCGGTTCAGAGCCTAATATGTAGAAGAGCCAAGTATGTGGAATCCCGAAAAAAGTTGACCTATACTTTAGTCGCTATGGTCATACCAAATGCACTAAAGAAGAGAGGCAGGTGAGGCATACATTCATTTAAAACCCCTAAACAGCCAACACAAACAAAAGCTTAACACTGTAGCGTCACCGAACTTTACTCGACACGCGATGACGCGATTTCCATGATTTTTGCTTACCCAAAAAATGCTTAACCCGACTGCTGAAGTTTTCACTTCAAAAATCATAAAATTTGTCAAACTATTCACGAGTAGGTCAAGCACAAATACAATTGCATGAGGTTTTTCTAAGATGTCGTAACAGAAATATAAACATTAAGTATGGATAATGAAGAAGTGAGTTACGTTACACAATATATACTTCTTATCTATGATACTCCTTAGATTTGATGTAGAGTTTCTTTCTAGTGTTGAATTGGCGCACATACATAGTGATAAGACTTCTAGGCGTTGTTAGAAGCACACATTATCTAGTTCAAGTAGAGTACGTACGTACTATGGAGTCCCTTTACGACCGTGCACTGGTTGAAATAGGGAATAGCAATAGGTTTCAGAAACGTTACGATGTGATCTATAACATAGGTCTAGTGCTGACGTGGAGTATGGCATATTCCAACATAATATTGTGTCTCACAGTTGTGCCACACACGTGTCGAACGCCAGAGAGACCGGCAAATATAAGCGAATATGTATGGAAACAAAAGCATATACCAATGTAAGTTGTATTTACTGTACGTGTTTAGTTAAAAAGAACTAAAGGTAGTTGTTAGGATGTTCGTTCATGGTTATATGAAACTAGCTGTACCACGCGGTTTCTCCCTCATGAGATATACCCTAGTGGCAATGGGCAGGTCACTGGGCAGGCTCGCAGAACCGGTGACTGTTAGGTTAGACCGGTGACGGCTGGTGATGATGATGGTGAAATATATCTCAATTACAATATTAACAGTCGACTTTTTTTCAGTTGAATTCGTTTATTCAGTATTCAACTAAACTTAGTCTAAAACATAGTCTCACAAAACTGCTTACACGGTTTAACTGCCTACACGAAAATTAGAGTTTTTGTGTAGCGGGAGAAAAGCAGGGACATAAGTTCAGGCTTTCGGTATGGGTAGGAGAAACAAACAGTATGACGATAATACTTTCAAAATTATTGTATTTTTAATTAATTAAAAAAAATGCATAAGTTTTTTTTTATTTGTGTGCTTTCTTTTTCCAAACTAAGATCTATCTAAATCTAAATTGTAAGCCCTACTGGGATCGACAATGTGTATGTTAGCTTGTTTTGGTATGTCCTATGCCTCTCATGTAGCTTTTATTTTTGTCAGTACACATACGAAAATGTAAATCTACTTAGAAGATATTATAACACATTAATGCAAAATGTTATTGAAAGAATATTGAAATATTTTTTCTATGGAGGAAGGATTAGACTCAATAAAGTTACGGTACATTTTTGAGTAAGAAGTAGTTCCATGCTGCACTGCATAGGAATTGTGCCAGTACGACCGGCTCACATGATACCGGCGCAAAGTGACATCCTCGGTGTCGCGTCTTATGCGGTTTGTGAGTAGCTTATGGCCCATTGGGGGCAAGTAAAGAGTAGGGCAACGCAAAAATAGTAATTATGCTGATCTTCATAGACGTCGGTAATTATAAAAAGCCTTTGATTTCTCGTTAGTCCCTCTATACTATAAAAAAAAGAAAGTTAATTACTTATTTTATACTTTGAAGAATTACTAATATATTGTGTTTATATTTAGTCTGTGATAGTTATCTGGATCTATACTGATACTGAACTCTTAAACATATTGAATTTATATGTATATACAAGGGTTATTAAAAAATTACCTATAAAATTTACCCAATCTGATAGCAGGATTATCCAAATATGACGTGAGAGAATATACGAGTAGGTAGGAGATATAATTT
>JAFELO010000490.1:285920-310183 GCA_017140195.1 Eumaeus atala
TAACGATGACCTGTATTTAATAGCACTCACTTGTAGCGCCGCGTAGCTACTAGCTTACGTCGCGTAGCACTGGGAAAAGAAGCTACGCTAACGTGTAACTCCACTGTAACATGCTACGCAGCATGGTGTTAACGCGATCTCATGGTTGTGGTTTTTTCCTGTCCTAACGCCGCTTAAAAACTTTTCAATTATAGTACATAAAATACTAGTATCAGAAGATCTCGCTCTGCCGTAAATATATGTAGTGCACTGCAAATTGTAACATATCATGCTTGAGGTATTTAAGTATTTAATCCGAATTTAGGCCTAACCCAGTAGCAATATAGGCTACGTAATGTAACGGTTGTCGAACCAAAGCGACAAATATCCTCCGAAAAAAAAAGATCATTATTTCTTTTAGCTGAGTTAGTAACAGAACCTGGATGACCGACCTAGTTCGGCGTTATCGTGACCGTGATGCCATAGATAATATAGATACAAAAGGGAAGCCAGCCATCTAAGGCGTAAGAGACAGTAAATGTAGTACACCTTTTGTCTCTCTCTTTCATTGGCTCTTATGCGCGATGCGCATGCGAGATAAGATAGAGCAAAAATGGTACGGGTTTCCCATCTTCCTTCTCTGTTTACCAAGAAGCAGATAAATTGAACAGTAAAAATTCTTCGCTTTATAAATTTACATAATTTGGCCGAAAAGCGTTGGAAGCGGTAAAATTTTTTTGTTTAATTTATTAAAAATTTGTTAAAGATGTTAGACATATATTATTATTAAAATCTACAGGAAATACTTGAAATGTCATACTTGAAATGTCAACATTTGCTAAACCGTACTTTTATAACTCAACTTATCTTCTTTTAGGTTATATATCCTACCTACTCGTATATTCTTTCACGTCATATCCTGCTATCCGATTGCGTAGATATTATAGCCAACGTTTTAATAATTTTTGTATATACATATAAATTAAATACAGTCAAGAGCTTTATTGATATATCCGGAAAACTACATAGCGCAGATTAAATATAAACACAATATTTACTAATAATCCCTCAAAGTATAAAATAAGTAATTAACTTTATTTTTTTTAGTATAGGGGGACTGACGAGCAATCGAAGCCTTTTTATGACTTCCGACTGCGTGCTTCTATTGATAACTGGCCTCGACGTTTAGAGGACTATGTTGCAGCCACTGGAGACCATTTCGAATTTTTAAGATACCGATGCCCATGAACATCAGCGTAATTATTATTCTGATGCGTTGTCCTCCTTTTTATCCTAACCCCAATGGGTCATAGGCTACTCACAAACCGCACAAAACGCGACGCCGGAGATGTCACTTTTCGCCGGTATCATATGAGCGAAAGGTGCCTTTCCGGTGGTGCCGGCGCAATTTCGCTGCAATGCAGCATGGCACTACCTCTTACTGTTTCTTCTTATTTGTAGGTATATCGATGTATCAGGCCAAGTTCAATTTGATAGATGTTTAGTATATTCATCTCCTAGTTTTGATAACCGCACAAAAGGTATGAAGCTTTCATATTCAACTATTAATTTTATTTTATTTTAAAGTTATCGCCTCTGTGGTATAACGGTGCGGGTGTCGCCTGTTAAGTCCGTTAGCCACGCGGGTCCTGGGTTCGATCCCCAAGTCGGGCAACTGTTATTAAATGTTTCCGAGATTATTCTGAGCACGCATTACGTTGTCCGGGATTGGAATGTGCCCGAAGTTGCTATAGGTTTGCCACCTACGCCATGGGCCTCAGTGTCTTGGCCAATCTTCTAACATATGTACTGGACTTAGGAGTTGTGGATGTACTAGCACACCTCTGCCTATCTCTTCGGGGATAACAGGCGTGGAGATAAACACACATTATTTTATTGTTATCGTTCCACACCGGAACCACATAGAAAACAACAACAACACATCCTCATGACAGTTCCATAGTGGAGTAAGCAGAGAGAGATTATTATCACATAGACATCTGATCAAAAAATGGCATGTGCACGAACGTCGTTCTTCGCCTCTCCCAGCTTGGATTACATAGGACCTTACGTATATGCCTATTTTTCTTTCTTTCTTTCTTTGTTCCGTCTAAAGATAATATAGGTAGACAAGGAAAACCATGTGCAGGCTTATGAATAATGAGAAAGAGAAAAAAAAGAAGGAAGATAAGACTGCAGTACTATGTTTGTGTGTTTAATGTCCCTTGCGCATTGCACAGAGAGAAAGAGAGAGAAAATCACATTTCTACTTAGAACGACACGTCTTGGTCGTCCCTACTCTACATAACGTCTCAATGCTCACGAGGCGTTTCCAATCACATCTTTTCATAAAGTTGATGTAGAGCTTGTTTTGCTGCTGTTTACACCACACAAAGCACGGCCAATATAAATACAACTGGTAGGTAGGTTGAAATATCGTTTATTTTACAGAATGTGATCAATACGAATATGATAAAACTTGGTACGAGTGGACCGTCATCTCGGAGAACGATTGGGTCTGCAGCAATGAGCTGTATGTCGCCAATATATTCGCCATCAGCAAGATAGGAGAGACTGTTGGGTCCTTACTTTTTGGATGGCTAGGCGATGTGTATGTATGAAATTACATTTAAATTTATACATTAATTTCCGGTTTCACAGGTTCCTTTTAAAATCTAGGGATGTAACGATTCCATTCAAATATCGATACGTTTACACGATACAGTATCGAGAAAGTACCTACTCGGTATCGGTCAGAATATATGCCAAAAGTAGTTGGTATTGGAAGGAAATTACCGAGTAAGTATTATTTACTTGTATCGTTACATCCCTATTAACACATCGATTTTAACAGCCTATTAGAAATAAGAAAGAATATTTAAAGAAATAAGAATATTTATGTCTTAAGCGAATGTTACTCAATACAATAAAACTATTTTTACGGATTTTATCGCGGTTTATTTAATTATTTAAGTAGCCCGACGTGTCAGAAGCTTCGCAGCAACCCTGGTTATGGGTGGAGTGAGATGGCAGATGTCACAAATTAAAAGTACCCGACGAATTTTAATTATTTAGTTGTTGCGATTAACGCAAACAGTACGTCTTATTATATCTTGCTGTCTTGAGTTGTTATGTTTAGTTTTCGATTTGATAATATTTATCACTGGGTCCAAAGCAGAGGGAAGAACCCAGCCACCTTCTCTATTCAAATTTGGATATTTTCTTATTTCAATAGCCTCACAGATTATCCTTGGAAGGAATCGGTGTTCTCATGTGAGGATTTGCGTTTTATCAAATCTAATGTAATGGCAGGGGTCCACTTCAGCATGCTCACTGACCGCAGATTTCGTAACACGTAGACATTTCATATCAGCTATGTGTTCCTTAATGCGAGTTTTTATAGGTCTTTCATTCCGCCCAATATAATAGAATCCACAGTCACAATCACGCTTGTACACTCCTGCATCTTGATGTGGCATTTCAATGATGGTAAGAGCTAACTAACCTTCTTTGGCGGCTTAAAAAAGTTTTTATTGAAGCTTGAGAATAAAGCCAATTTTGTCAGCGACTCCCTTTTAAACATAGTAATATTGCGGGTAAGTGCTCGATGGTGCCTGCTTTTACTGGGCTTTTGTGCGGAGTAGACGGGGAACCCGAAGCTTGTTTGTCTCTTCACCATCGAACACATGTCTGCCATGAGTGAATCTTTGTTTCAGAGAGCACGAGGCATCTGTGACATGCAACATCTGAATATCGAACTTCAACATGTCAAGCAAGTTCTGCGAGACAAAGAAAAAACAGGAAGTTTCTTTAGAGAAGATGGCTGGGTTCTTCCCTCTACTTGGGACCCAGTGATAAATGTTATCAAATCGAAAACTGAACATAGCACATAAAGACAGCAAGTTATAATAAGCACTGTTTGCGTTGACCGGAACAACCAATTAACTATAATTATTCGGGTACTTTTAATAATTTGTGACATCTGGACATCTGTCATCTCAGTCCACCCGTGACCATGGTTGTTGTAAAGCTTCTCAAATGTCGCGCCAGATAATTAAATAAGCCGCGATAAAAATCCGTAAAATTAGTTTTATTGTAAAGAATATTTATTTTCTTAAACCTACATAGATTATAAAAAATGCAGATTATAAAAGCTAAACAATATTAAAATTATCTGGTATTTGTAAATGTCTTGTATTTGTCTCAAGCTCGGCATTTGCTGGCAAAACTGTCTGCGCCGGTCTCGGCCTTTTAATAGCTTTATGGTTAGTTTCACCTTTTAACGATACAGTTAGCTTATTTGGAGCTTACTTAAGTAGCAAATGAACCTGTAGGCCTAGTCCTCAGATGTATAATCTATGCACTAATGTATGTACATATAAATATCATAATATGGGCTGGCATGTATTAAATGAATTGGTTTTTTTTTTCAGATGGGGTCGTCGACCAACATTACTGTTATCTCTAATTCTGATAATAGTAGGCAGATTTACATCATTAATTGCTAAGAATTCTTATATAATTTTCATGATTGGATGTATAATCTCCTCGTTCCCATCGTGGTCGGTTCCACAGTCAGCTACGCTAATATCTGTTGAGATCTCATCGCCTTCTCGGCGTACACAGATTACAACTCTACGTTTTACCTCGTACAGTATTGGTATGGCACTAACAGCACTATTGTTCTGGTGGCTTAGGGATTGGAAAATATTGCTGTTTGTCACTACAGTTCCCTCGATCCCGTACATACTGTTTTCTTGGTAAGTTTTATAGATTTTTTGTATATATCCTGCCATGTGTCGTTGTGGTTGTTATCATAGTTTTTCAATTAAAATAAAATATAACATACACTTTAAGTGACGTTGTTTTTGATACATGTCTGTGCGAAATTTCATTAAGACCAGTCCAGTTAGTAAAGTATTGAAGATTAGCCCAGACAAACATCGTGACACGAGGTTTTATATATTTTTCAGCTACGGGCCATTCACTCAAGCAACGCTTTTAACTGTTTCCGATTCAGAGCATGTGACGTTATCAAATCAACGTATATTCGCTCCCACTTGGATCCCAATTTCAATACCTTTGAGACCGTTTAATTGGCCTTTAACAATGTTAATCTCAGCGTCTTTCAGGTGGATCGTTGAATCACCTCGATGGTTACACACTAAGGGAAAAAACCGAGAGTGCGTTAAACACTTGAAACAGATAGCGAAAACTAATAAGCTGAAACTGGACCAAAACACAGAAGTTGAGCTCTTGACATCGAAATCTGTTGTCAGTCAAATACAAAAAGTTAGCCCATTTGTGTTATTCGCTGGACGCCGATTGGCTATTATGACAATATTGCAAATTTTGTTATGGTAAATACGATGTTTCCTATTTCAAAAATAAAGTATATATGATAAGTAGTACGTATTTTTGTATCCATATTCTTTATACGGAGAGAATGAAACTGAATATGACCATGATATATTTGATCAATCGAATATGTAGCATTACTTTACTGAAACATTGTGGAAGCGAGAATCAACAAGATTGGAAAAAAACAATTCCGGTTTGGACTGGCTTATCGGAATTGTCTTTTCCCTAGTGAGAAATTGTCCAAATCTTTAAAAACTCAGTCAAGAGCGTGTAGGATTCGCATATGAAGGTGCAACCATAGTGTCGAGCGAGTCCACTTCTCATACAGTAACTACTTTTCATCGCAAATAACTCTTTTTGTTTTCTATAGGTTCAATGTAACATTAATTTACACTACGTTGCTACTGAGAGCTGGCGAGAAGACAGACGGCAACCCATTCCTTGAGTTCGCTTGGCAATGCATTGTGGAAGTACCAGCTAATTTCCTTAGTGCTTGGCTAGCTGATTCCATAGGGAGACGAAAAACGAGCGCCGGCGCAAACATTGTTACCGCATCTGTGTGGATAGTTATTTTACTGCGAGATTCAAGTGAGTAGATTAAATAGATATTGTTATAATAGATAAGACATATTCATTTAGATGCTAAATTTCCAACAATAGCTTGATATAGAGAAATTGCCACAATCAAAGTTTACTGCGTCGTGGTCCGTCGGACCGAAGTGTTATCGAGATTAGGAACAGGTAGTGCCATGCTGCATAGGAGGATGTAGTGCCACGCATGGTGCATGACACCACATCCTCCTATGCAACGGGATTGGAAGAACTCTTGCTTACTTGATACCTGCGTAAAATGACGGCGTCGCTGTCTCGTTTCGTACGGTTTGTGGGCCGGTGGCCCACTGGGTGGGGATGATAGCAGGGCATCATCGCAACCCAGTGCATTTGCGTAACAAACATGCGGATGTCCATGTAGTATCATAGTAGTCATCAAAAGGCTCCAATTTCTCGTTTGCCCCCAAATCAATTTGTAATAACAGTCTGAATTCAGGTGTTACACCCCCGTGCCTTGGAGAGCACGTTAAGCCGTCGGTCCTGCACCTGATTTCTCTCCGGTCGTGTCGGATTGCCGTCCCGTGGGAGTGAGGGAACAGGGACTTGTGCCTCGTGCAGTTGACTAGCGTCTATAGAGATGCCGATGCCGAAATTCGCCCACGGCGGCATTATTATTATTCAAAGTTAATCGATCCACCGTTGTACACAGGCATTTTTCTGTACATTAACACACAAATTATGCAACAAATAACAACTTACAGGAATGTTAAAAGAAAGGTACGTTTACGGCCGTGGCGCGTAGCCGACCACTAGTTGTCTAAGCTACATAGGATAAGCCGAAGATAACACGAGATATACAATTTTCAGCAACCGATTCCTGGATCAGTCATTGGCTGGTAGGAAGCATAACAGCCATTATAGGAAGAGTGTCCACATTCGTCATGTTTTATACAATCAGTCTATTCAGCATGGAGCTATACCCAACCTACTTGCGACAGACAGGAATGGCGTATGGAAATATTATATCTAGCAGCGCCTCCGCGGTGGCGCCGTATATTTTATATCTGGTAAGTTTCACATATTTCGTATTCACGAAGGTCATACTAACGAGCCTATATAGGCTCGTTAACCATGATGAAAACGGTAAGTAAAAAGTTTTCTAAGTCATAATATCATGACAATATCCTCAATATCATCTAAACCAAAAAGAAATTAAAATCAAGTTGGTATAACAGTGACCTAAAATGGTAAGTACTTAATTAAATTTCATGTTCAAATATGCCAAAGTGTAGAATACTACACACAGTACACATGAAGTACCATAGTAAAGATGCACTCAATACCATTTTCACCAAAAGTAAGTAGGCGCCTTCCATTTCTTTTTCATTTATTTATTTATATCTTCAACAGTGTGTCTGTAGTCTACCACAATTTAAAGATATTCAAATTTACTATAGGAGTGGACACGCAAAATTGAAATGTCCTTATGTACATACATCGGTTAATTTTAAATTATTTTCACGACGGTTTAAAATTGTAATACATTAAATTCTGTAAACTTATTTGTTTTAGGGTAGAAACTATGATGTGCGATTGCCTGGAATAATTTTAACAATAGTATGTGCAGTCGGACTTGTCGCATCCCTACTATTGCCGGAAACACTAAATGCAAAACTACCGGAGACTTTGATGGAGGCTCAAGAGTTCGGCAAAAGGAATAAAAAAGTTGAGACACCAATTAATTTCAATGAGTCCTTACAGCCTTTACAATCATGAAAAGGCAATAAATGCAGTGACAACTAGTGATGTGTCGGATTTCCAAGTGAAAAGAAAGATATACAACCTAATGTTTTTAAAGCTACACATAATTCACAGAGAGAGACAATTTTAATTCCGATCTGTAAAAAAAATCTGAATAAAATAGTTTAATCACACAAGTTTTCCTTATTGCAAGACTCGCCAATATAGTAAGGTGACCATATTTTTTGAAAATAATTACACTGCACTCGGTGAAGTTAACAATTTACATAAGCAACATTTTTCATTTATTCTATATTTATTGGTTACATAGAATCTTATCAAGAGTGCCGTAAAAATGTCCAGTATTCAACAAATCAATCGTTCGTACAATTCGTATTCGTGACTTGGTGAATATTTTATCTAATTAATTTTCAGTTCGTATATGGAATTGTATAAAGGGTTATTTTCTATTCATTGGAAAATTCCTAGGTACAACACGTACCGTAATATAAATTATTACTCATTGAAAATATAACTTTTGTTCGGGCCAACGTCGAAATGAAAAAGAATCGCCCTCCATTCAAAGGACCGATCAGCTGGTAATAGTTTGTATGAAGAAAGCAATCTGCGGATCGTGACACCCAATATTCATACTATCGACGCTTCGGCGGATATATTTTGTTAACCCTCAACTATACAACTTTTAAATATCTAGTTATGCTATAAATATTGTAGCAAAGATAAAAACAAATTTCATTGCATTTATTACTTTTACAGTGTGTTAGTTTAAAACAATTATAAGTATAAAAAGCTCAATCGAAGTGGTCCTCATTGGCTGCAACAGTCCTTTAAATGTTGAAGTCGATAGAACTACGCGCTCTTTCCAGGGGGAAATGATTCACTGCCAATCGTATGGATTGATTTAGGAACTCCAAATTATTACGTTATTTAGAGCTAGCTGCACTCTCTAAAACTGACCACAAATCATCCAGGGTATTAAAATCACGATTAGACGACGACCAGTCTTCGGCTCTGAACCATACTTGGTTATTGAACACGGTTCATTCATGACAACTCGTTCGATGTCATGACAAATTAACGAGCCTTATGAAGACTGCCGACACCCATAGACATCCATATACATATTCAGATATGTTGGCCTCCTCCCATCCCTCACTCACAAACCGCACTAAATCCGAGAGCATAGCTATCACTAGCAATTATGTGGGCTTGAGGTGCGTCGTCGGTCGCGGCGTCTGACGCCTGACCGCGGCTACAAGGCACGGCACGAAGTTGTTTCACATTTTTTGTTGTAGCAATATAATAAATAAGCCGATTATTACGTGCCTGCACTCTACATGTATATTAGCAAATGAACGCGAAATAAAAAAAATGTATAGGCAAGGTCACCCGGAGCTATGAAGTAGCCATTAATTAATAATTCACATTTAAACATAATTAACAGAATTTAAATGTTGCAATAAAACTACTTTAACGGATTTTATCACGGTTTATGTAGTTAATTAACTAGCCCGACGTTTCGGACGCTTTACAACAACCTAGGTCGGGCAGAGATGACACATGTCCTGATGTCAAAAGTTATTAATCGTACCCGAAGATTTATATTTATTTAGTTTTTCCGCATAACGCAAAAAGAACTTATTGCATCTTGCTTTCTTGAGGTGTTATGTTTAGTATCTGATTTGATTATGTTTACCACTGGGTCCCAAGCAGAGGAAAGAATGGTAGTCACATGGTACCGCCGTAAATTGTCAGCTTCGCTGTGGTTGCCTGCAGTTTGGGAGCAGCCGGAGATCCAATAGAGGGGCGGAAGATAAACTTATCTTAGGTGAAATAATTGTACGTGACGTACATACTCGATAAAACAACGGTGTCTCCTCGTATTCTGTACTTACTCTGGAGCTGACATAAAATGTTGTAAAGACAAGACCCTTGTAAGTTGTAACCGTAATAAAAAGAAACAAAAAGAAAATGTTTTAAATTCACAATTTATTCATTCAAGTACTGACATAGAAGTAAGACATAATACATACATGTTTTACAGTATAACAGCATATTTGTTAAATGTTTAGAGATATTTTGAGACATGAGTTTAAGACAATAAATCGACTGGTATGAATTTTTATATTATATTTTAATAATGATTTTAAACCTAAAAATTCCTTGCCTGAACAATCTCACTATGGGTTTAGTAGTAGTGCTAAATTCCAACGGCAAATCTCTAACTATATTCTACCAGATAATGAGAAGGGCCCGATTTAAATCCCCTCCAAAAGCACAAGTCAGCTTATGGCAACTCTTACTAACTTTGGATAAAACCTGGATAATATCTGGAGGTATCAATATTCTTGATCCATTATCGGCAGTCGCGTAACAATAGGGTGGCCATAAAAAGTGTCAGGGAATAGAGAATTTTGAACACTGTTTTACAGTTCAGTTTTTATATTGAAACACTTGAAATCTAATTGAAAAACTTTGAACCCGTTATCAGTTGATAAGTGTAAATCACTGCTACAGCCAATAAGGTTTAAATTGGCATAGATGTACGCATATATCACGCGACGCGCGTCGTCACTAGCCGTCTCGTTCCCTTTACGCAAAACCGGAGACGGTAGATTAAACGATCCGACGGTGTCCCACACACATAGAAAACTGTTATTACAGTTTTAAAAGGGTATAAACGGAAACGTTGATAAGTGTTACAGGAATAATTCTGAAAGAGATTTAATGTGCAATCCTTATAAAGTGATTCGGTTATCAAGGTACTTTAAGAGTCCCTGTGGCCGGAGGATCCTAATATTCATTGGTTTAGCTTCTTCATATTGTAAGATAGATGGCCCCATCTAATGATTCTACCACAGGCCACAGGCCTCAGGCCTATAGTTACGCCACTGGTCATTGGAACAATAAACCATATTACATTCGTTCGGACGAACATCACTCTCCTTGTAAGAAAGAGAATCGGGCAGGCACGACAGAGATACAGCTCTCTTAGTGTACAACTTTAAACGTACTAGATATAATTATGGCTTCTACTTTAAACCTGAAATTTAGCACGATTGACCAAGTGTGTACGCTGTGCTGTTAAATATATGTCGGTAACCAGAAAAAAACAATGACTATAGATATAATACAATTATAAAGATATAATACGGAAAATATTTCCTATAGTGAAATAAGTATGAAGAAACGTTATTGTTAAGACATTTAACTTGTGCCTTGACGAAATATTATTTTTCTAATTAAGAAGAATATTTGTAAGCTCTCGACTTCACTTACAGTGAAACAGTAGATAAGCAAGGACATACACAACAACATATTATTCTAACAACATACAAAACACATGGCATTGCATATTTACTCAAAGTATTTGGCATAACTTGAGCTTTATTCACAACAACTTTGGTCAAAAAGATCAACAATGGCAATATTTAAATAAACACATTGGTAGATTGATGATAAATGAATAGAGTCAATTTTAAAATATCAACAAGCTCTTAGGAATAGATAACTAACATTATAGACAACAACTCTCGTGCAACGACTTTCCGACATAACTCGACACAATAAATTTAAATTAGTGAAGTTTTTATTGTAGTTTCGAGACATTTGTAAGTCATAGACATAGGTCCAAGGACGTAAGACCCGTCTGGCCTTCAAGCCCTGATATTTATTTTGTATGGAAATAAAATTTTAAAAACCAATGTAGTAGAATGAAAGTCGTTGTTTAAGACGTAGCTGTATATTCCTAAGAACTTGGTAAATATATAATAATATGCCAATAGATGGCTTTAGTACAATGGAATCCGTTTAATATGACTACGGTGGACTAACCTTTGGTATGACACAAACACATTTTGTCTTCTACATGGTATTATACTTCAGAACCTACTAGTGATCGATAAGATCTTTGAATGCCATATATCTTCCATTTAATAATATTTATTAAATATTTTTATGTGTACCTTTTCAAAATATGTAGGTCTGCGTTATTAATATAACGTATCTACGTTTATCATTTTACGTTGATGTAGCTATAAACGGTCTCCATTGTATAAACAATTTATCAAGTGAAGAGACTCTACCAAGCAGATACAAAGGACACTTCCTCCTACACACAACTCTGACTAGCGACATACATTTTATGGAAAGAGAAAACCAGATTACGTCTAGATATAATATTTAGGCCTTACTTCTAGTGATTTAATCAAAATACTGCACCCTTCACGACATCTATACTCGTATAGAAATATATTTGTGATATATTATTTATTGTTTAATTGACTGGCTTCAATATGGCCTCTTTATATACTACAGAAGTCATTGCAATGTTGCGTCCAAGATATTCACCTATAAGGTGGGTAGGTAATCGTGAAAACAGAATAAGGAATGTGCAAGACAGGGTCCAGCAGCAGATTTCAAACTTTTTTATCTTGTGTAAATAACTTGACACACATTAAAAACCAATAAATACGTGCTTTAAAAACTACCTTTGCGAAATAGTAAGCGCATCGATCATCAATCGTATCCTCGAGTCTAACAGGCATATTTTATCACATTGATCATCAATCGTATCCTCGAGTCTAGCAGGCATGTTTGATCCCATTGATCATCAATCGTATCTTCGAACCTAGCAGTCGTGTTTGATCCCATTGATCATCAATCGTATCTTCCAACCTAGCAGTCGTGTTTGATCCCATTGATCATCAATCGTATCTTCGAACCTTGCAGTCGTGTTTGATCCCATTGATCATCAATCGTATCTTCGAACCTAGCAGTCGTGTTTGATCACATTGATCATCAATCGTATCTTCCAACCTAGCAGTCGTGTTTGATCCCATTGATCATCAATCGTATCTTCCAACCTAGCAGTCGTGTTTGATCCCATTGATCATCAATCGTATCTTCGAACCTAGCAGTCGTGTTTGATCCCATTGATCATCAATCGTATCTTCGAACCTAGCAGTCGTGTTTGATCACATTGATCATCAATCGTATCCTCGCGTCTAGCAGGCATGTTTGATCCCATCGATCATCAACCTAATCCTCCAATCCTCCGGAAAATACTGCTGCCTTTTGCCCACACACTTGTGCAACTTGTATCACAGAGATAGGATTTGTTTTGTAGGCAACCCATTTTAAGTATCCTCACACAAAAGTCACATGGTACTTAAATCCGATGACAATTTTAGGATTTAGCGTCTTGTTATAAGTCCCGGCGCGAGTATAGCGCTGACCGTTATTACGCAGCTTTACCGAATACGATATCGCAGGGGCGAGGGCGAGACGGGGGACGGTCACGCGAATCGGCCGGGAGTTGTGATTGGTTTTCCTGTCGTGTGCAACAAATCCCTCCACAGATCACTAGGCGCTACAGTTACGTGCCGGAATCTGTACAAGAGATACTTTTTTCGATGCCCAAAAAATCCTCAAACTGGTACGAATCCGCGTCCCAAGCGTTTAAATTCAGAAACAAAGGTTCCGAACTTAAAATAGGAAAGTTTTGAAATCTACCACTTGACTGCGTCATCGATAGCCATAAGAATAAGGTAGGTCTTTATATTCATTATGAGTTTATCGTACTGACTAGTAGACTGGTAAGTATAATATACAATGACAATAGACTCCATTTTCTTGAAGTCGAAAGTTTAAAATAGAACGCGGCTCTAAATCTTTCTACATATCTGTGGCAACACGGTAAGGGCGCACTTAGACTAACTAAAATATAGAAATGACGATTCTGTTCAATTAAATTATCAATTTATGTATTTAAGTACTTTTTATATGTATATAAATCTATGTTTATTTTGATCACTATAATGAGGTACTTTTGTGGACTGGTGTAAATTTGTGATAATTACAGAATAAAAAATACATGGGGTGTTTTTAGTATGATTTCATCTACAAGCATATATCGCTTGAATGTCATAGAATATTTTATGAACTTTCGTAAATATATCATAATATTTCATAAGCTTTCGGCGCCGGATTACGACTACTGCCTCATATTAAACTTCATCAATAACTCAGACCTCTTACTTATTTTGTAAATAATATCAGGGTATAAATAGAAAAAAATTACTTCCTTCAGAATTTTTTGCTGTTTCTGCTGTGTATACAAGGTATGATGACGTAAGGGCTTTTTTGGTTATGAATTTGCTTGGTTTGCTTATGTGATAATCCGGCACTGTCACCATTAAGTGGGTAGTACTGAGTGACTTAAACTGCGCTTTTTCATCCGTGCATTTTAACTTATGAAACTATTAATGAAAGTGATTCTGCGCTATAGCTAGACGAAATCTTAAAACTGTAATTTAATATTTTAAAGTATAAGAAACATTTCGATCTAAATCACAATAGTCTTATTGCTAGATATTTTGTATGGAAATGGGTCACGTATGACACTCGCAAATTGAGAACTATAGATTTCGCACCTTGGAATACTGAACATATCCTCACTTGTCTATGGAATGACGATAAATGCATAGAATAGGCATGTTCACAAATTTTTCAAAATGCTTTTATATTACAAATACAAGGTGTATTTAATATATAAATTTGTAAAAAAATATCCTAAAAAAGTATTGCTAGTTTCAATAAAAAATAATAAAATGTTTTCAGTGTTGTCGCTAAAACATTCCTAAAAGTCACGTTATAAAGATCTACGTCAAAGTCCGAAATGAAGCTCCTGCTCTATCAGCCGGTCGTACATTTAGCTCACGTGTGACGTCATCGCGTTCTGATTGGTGTCTGCAGTCACGAGATAATAGATAAAAAGTAACGCATTTCAAATTGGGTTCTTGTAATTTTATTGAAGGTTTTATACACACTGTATTAACGATGTGAGCATAACATTGATGGATTTGCAACATGAGTAAACATGCCTATTGTGCGAATCAAAAAATATTAAATTTTTTCTTAAGATAATATCTCGAGTATTGTTTGATCGAAACCTCAGTAAATAAGAAATGCAGAGCAACTGTGGGGGAAACAAACGGACAACTCTTTTACTCCCTTTGCAAAATTTGTTTGTATGCTGTCGCACGTGTAAGCCCGATCATGTAGAGGAGGGGTAAGGTAGGGAGGGGTAGAGGTGTGCGCTCAGCGCACACATAACTAAACTTTAAGCCTTTCTGTCATATTCGAAGAATATACAAATTTATATACAATCCATCCATTATTTTAACTCTTCCGTCACTGTGCCGATACAAAAACGGAAACTGATATTTTTGTATATATTTTGTAAAGTAGCTTTACTGATGACCCCGACCCCTTTGTATTGTAACCCCGACAGTCCAGTTGACAAATAAGGTTTCGGTCAAACTATTGTGTGCTTTATATTAAAGAGATCAAGATTTGATTAAACTTAATGATTAATAGCCCAAATACATTGATCATTTTATAGTAGTTGTTAATAAATGAAACATTCATGACATTACAATTGTACCTACGCAAGGTGCATGCGACGCACGCCTAAATTATTTTTTCTTCAACCTACTACGGAAGGTTCAAATTATGTATGAGAAAACAGTGACAAATGTTCGAACCTTCGGCGTAGGGAGGAGACAAATTAGTTTGTGCAACAATAGTATGTCTTACTAAGTACATCTCCTTTACGGGAGGAAATATAACACTCCTCCCTTGCGGAACATCGTAATAATCATGCACGCCAATGATTCACGTTATATGTGTCTTATATAATAAGTATCATGATGTTTTATTTTTCTATAGCAAACCCTATAAGAAATGGACAATGTAGTTGGTCTTAAAAAAAAAGCGTAATACGCTCGTTAAATTATCAAATTGTAGGGCAAAATTTTTGTGTAAGTACACACTAAAATAATTAAAATAGCACAGGTAGTCAACTCATTGCCGATAGAGATGAAAACTTGAAACTATCAAGTAACAATGACCTGCACTTAGTAGCACACACTTGTAGCGCCGCGTAGCTGCTACCAGTTAGCGTACGCCACGCACAGGAAAGGAGAGTTACGCTGACGCTTTCCTGTGCTACCTTAGCATAATGCTGTTGCATGTTAAAGATACAAACTCATAATATTTTTACCTATCCTATCGTCGATAAAGAAGTTTTCACTTGAAAAACACTTAAAATTGGCGCATAAATTTAATTCATAACAGAGCGCTTTATAAACTTTTGTATTAATTGTAAATAGTTCATTTTGATAACATTTATATTTCTGAATAAATTTACACTATCAATTAAATATCTTTAAAATTTTATACATAGGTCAAATAGTTCAAATTAAGTATATTTTTTTTAAGTTATATGATTTAAATGGATTCTAATGTGAGTATTATACCGTATATTCGTTTGATAATAGCGATTATCAAATATTATTAATGTTATGAGATTTTCTAAATTAATTTATTACTAAATAATTTTTTTTAACGAGGGAAATTAATACAGTAATTGAATTACTGACGCTTGTACACAAAGGCGGAATTGTGTCTCGGTAGACATATTAGATTATAGTATTTTCGGTATGTACTTATTTAGTTAGTATTAATATATAGATTATATTTCATATAAAAAAATAACTTGTCAATTTTTTCTGTTCAATAATGTTTGGGCCAAATAATTTTCTTTCCAATCTGGTTTATTCATCTTTATAATCTGGCTCCATTTAAATTCTAGGAAACGCCTTTCTGTGCCTGTGCCTAGTTTTAAGTTCTACGATAAGATATTGTGACATAATACTTGGCGCAAAATGAAGTGTTTTATTGATTCCGCGTTTATGTACAAACTAATGCTGTGTGCGTGAAAAGTGACGTAACCTCACCAACTCACCAATAGGAGAGCAGTAAAGAATTCCACCAGCGTTCCATTTTATTTTACAAATAAAATGAACTTTTTCACGCACACAAGTTCCTCATTACGTTACTCTCACAATAATCCGATATTTATTATGTTAATATAACATCAATCTAGCGACAATATCTAGTAGCATCTAGCTCATCTAGCCGACGTTGTTCAACCTTCGAGCATATACACATTTAATCAATATAAAGGCCGAACTAAGCTACGCGAATATTAAGCTATCTCTTACGCAAGCCCTTTTAGGTCATTTTTTTTTCAACCATGTTTGGCCGAAGACTTCGTAGAATTAAGTTTGATATTTTTTAGATATTTTTTATAATAAAATTCGATGCAATACCGCATTTTCAAATAAATTTAAGGGTCGTTAGAAATTCAATCCAACACGTACTATTAACATTGCAAGAGAAAGATCTAGAAATCAGACATCTTTTCTTAAACTCAGCCTAACCTACACCTAGTTCGTGTTCACTATGTTTTGGCTGTTTCTGCAATAGGCCCGATTTTGTGTCATTTACAAACCAACCTTTAGGCTTTGAAGTACTGAGGGAATTCGTTCGATATGGCTCTAACTAGCACCTGGTCGTCCCGACTGCTGTCGCCTTCCTCGCAGAATATTCTAGCAAAACAGCGCAGCAAATCGTCTCTGCGGTGCAGATGGGCGCCGTAGTCGGTGTTGCGGATAATTCCTTGTAGGATCTTGAGGTATTGCTGACGTCTCTGGAACGGTAGTCAAGTTATTAATTAATTTTGTTTCATAGTCAGACCAAATACAACTACGCAGGTCATAACTATTACGGTAACAAGAGTAAGACTCGATATTCCGTCAGTCTCATATTTGAGACGTGGGGGTTTAGCTGCGATAAATTTCTGACACCGACTGAGATTTATTTGGCTATGTTTTAATGTTTGAGATTGATATAAAACCGTCTATTTTTCGCATTGACGTTATAACCTATAGACGTCACATGTCATAATTTCTATGTAAAAACGTTTCAGACAAGTCGCTGAGGTACGCGGGGAAGGGAAGGTGGAAAAAATACAATATGACCAGCCAGCTTCTCGTGACTAGTGGTGGGAAATGTGGGTAGTGCTGGTCGACAGTATATTGCATGGCCTTTGATGAGTAAACGTTTACTAGGTTATACTACACTGATGCAGCAAAGAAGTTAGATGTGTTCTTTGACTCAAATCTCTCCTATAATGCCTACTTTAAGGACATCTATCGTAAGGTTCACTTCTCAATTTACTCTTTGAAACATCTTCAATAATCTTGCCTTTTTCAACTAAAATCTGTTTAGGCCCTAATTCAACCGATCATTGGGTACACACATATGTGTTGTTGCTACAAATGTAGATTAAAAAATTAAATTAGGAATAGAGTTTTTTTGATTGAGGAAACGTGATCATGTGTCTCAGGTTCGCAGTGTGCCAATACAACAACGCAGAAATTATGCAATTTTCCTTCTCCTCTTTGGTGTTCGTTTCCGTTCCTATTCTCCTTCCTATTTACGTTCTCGCTTTTCGCTTAAAACTAAAATAATTTAATTATAGTTTTACTACCTACTTAAAAGGTACAATGCTTTCAGATGTCTATAATGTACCAACACTACGCATATTTCAACTGAAATGGCTATCATGAATAGGAAGACTTCGACTAGACTTCGACTGCAGGTTTTCCTCGTTATCTCAGTTTACAGAGTAGGGATTACAATACATCTATAATGAAAACCGCCAGTCATACTATAGTATATAGAATTATTTTAAACCTCAAATAAATCCTAACAAAAAAATCTGAAAAACATTTTTTCAAACAAACTAGATCAGATAACGATAATTTAATTTTATTGCATGTAAGTGAGGTCATCGACATGCAATAAAATTACAACCTGTAATACAACAATTTATTCAAGTCCATTTTTTCCATATAATTTTTTTCCATATCTCATTTACATGTTTCTTTAGTTTTTCTGTTTATCGATAAATCACGTTATATATTGTGATACAGCACTGTTTATACGTCTCAATTGTCAATGACAAGAATAGAAATAATTAATTACATTTGAAAGAAAGGGAAGGCATGATAAAAGACTGTTATTGTTTCCTGTGTAAATTGAGCTCCAAATAAATTATTTTCAGAAATATAAAAATTTATACACATGAAATAAGCTTACCTATTTATCTTCTTAAACATTAGTTTTTCTGCTGTGTTTTCCTTATTGTACAAGTGGGCATAATGATATATTACAGTAATGTTGACGAGTCACGAAATGGACGATACTACAGAATATTTAGAGCTCGGAGTCACATATACATATACAAGTGCAATTGGCCCGATATCTTGCCAGACAATTTTCGCCTAGCAAGAAAGAAAAAAGTTCAAAAATATACATTAAAACCGGGATTCGCGCTTTAGTATTGGTATTAAGGAAACAACTGAATTGAGTGTTGTCATGGTTATGTCATCATTAGAGAATTCATAAATTGAAAACTATGCAATGTTCGAATATTGACAATGTACCTCGTCCCCGGGCGACAGGTCGGCGAGCTGGCGCACGACGATGTCGACGGCCACCTTCACGTCGTTGGTGTAAAAGTGGTCGGCGGTGCGCTTGCGACTGAACAGGTCGATGCCCATCTTCAGCACCGAGTGAGTTGGCGGCGGCTCGTGATCGAAGATTCGCACTGGATCCTCTGCAGAGCAACAATGTTTTTTTGCGTCATGAGGGGGCGATCGAGCAGCCGAGTTCAGCAACATCTTTGTTTTATTTTTTAGAACGCAAAGAAGCCATTGTATTTGCGGTTACCAGGCTTGCCGCCTGGTACCTGCACTCATAGACATGCACGTTGTGCCTAATACCAATATTTGATTACTTTACTGTACCTTACCGTGCCCGTACTGTGGCCGTGTGGTACACACACCTATCACTTTTAATGTCCTAGGGAGAGATAGTATATTTCACTATTCGCATTAAAATAACATACCTCTTCATAGTGAAACTAAGATAATTTTATCGATTGTTATGTTTCTTGCATTTGATAGTTTGCAAAGGAATCGGAATTATCGTTTATATCGATTTGACATCAACTCAGTACCGTCATTCCTTTTTTTACTTACAATTTAAATTTTGCAAAGTAATTCACTTTGCAAAATTCGAATCATTTTCTCAGATATCATTTTTATTTATTTTTGTGCCAGTTTATTTTAAATAGTTTGAAGCTGTATCCATGACTTGGAGCGATCATGAAAACTGTCACGTATATCATCTTTTGGCGAAAAGTTTATTAAGTAGACTGACTTTTTTGTGTTGAAGATTACGAAAGCTATGCTATGGTATCGCATTTCGTGCGGTTTCTGCGAGCCTGGTGATATGGAAAAAAATCTAAATGTTTCTTATATGCTGTAAAACATGTTACCTTCCCGGTTAATGAGCAGCAGTATCTTCTCGCAGAAGGTCTTAGCGTTGTCCCTCGTCTCCAGCGCGTTGAGCAGCAGGTTGTCCGAGGGGCAGTCGAACTGTAGGTTGTAGGCGAGCAGCGTGGTGAGGAACAGGTCCGGGATCTGTTCATCCACATCCGTCTCGGGCGGCGCCTCTATCAGCTCGAGCAGAAACACCACGAAATCCACACCCAGTTGTTCTGCACATGGGATGTAATACCGCTGTCTTATTCCAAACTGTTATATACAAATTAAAAAACTCAAACGACTTCGAGAATGTTTCAAATTTCATGGGTATATATAATATAGAAAAATAAATAAATATTGAAAATTATTAACAGAGTGTAAACAGAGTTAGTAGCATTTAGTCAATTCGTCAGTGGTGACAATAATGAACATACTACTACATTGACAGCTATAATAATGAACATACTACTACATTGACAGCTATAATAATGAACATGCTACTACATTGACAGCTATAATAAATCCTGCTGATGAGTACTTGGGTATACTCTATAGAGATGGCCAGAATCCTGCCATAAATGAAATGTGTGAGCACTTACCGAAGTGTGTGACGGGAAGGCGGTCGGCCATGGAGAGCAGCATGGACAACAGCAGTGCCGAGTGGCTGAGGCGGGCGACGGCGCGCGGGTTGTCGCGCATGTCACGCGCTAGCTCGGGTGGCAGCGCGGATATCGCCAGCGTCGCCAGCGCCGTGCGCTCCAGTCCACACATGACGCCAAATGCCTGCGACATACTGCCCCAGTTAGTGTCTTGGACGGCTAGTACTGGTGCGGTGCCAGCACCCCGGCCACGGGGAATGGCTGGCGAGGACATTTGATACCGTCCAAGAGACACTGCAATGCGCACGGCTCATTCTTATCGCCAGGACCGCAAAGAGAGAACTAAGGCCCACACCTGGTTTCTATTTATGATCTAGGACTAACTGGACCATTTGTCCTAGGTATAAATTCAAGATTTTAAAGAAGATTTGCCCGCGCTTACGTGCTATAACAAACTGGCACATTGCCACTAGGCACAGCCCCCGCGATATTGAGAAACTAACGGGAATCATACGGTAAATTTGCGACCGGCCCTACAACGGGTACTTTAGATACAGAATATGTCAAAATTCTATTACCAGTAGTCAAATCAATACATAGATGTCTTTTTGGTTCCGCGAGGAAATGCTTTATGCCCTGCCTGCCCTGGGTGGGACTCGCGGATGCACCGAATACCCACTAAAACCCTGCGGTTACCATTGGAACTACCATTGAAAACAGAGGTAAGGGATTTTTTTCATTACATTAATAAAAAAAATTCGAACACGCATTTTTGTTTTAACTTTTTCCTGTGGGGTTTTTTTATGAATTAAATAATGAACAATATTGTAATGTTGTTAATATAAATATATTGTTATACAACCTGCAGCAGCAGCTGCCGCAGCGGCCACCTGGTCTCCGTCTGGTAGAACTGGCACAGCGTCGTCACGTACGCGTAGCGGTGGCTGCTCAGCACGTGTTGGGAGATGTTCACGTCAGCGTTCGACTGAAACAGATCACACGATAATATTGTTTTGTAAGAGGTAATGCCATGCTGCATAGGAGGAGGTAGTGTAATGCATGTTGTGTGGCACTCTACATTCTCATGTGGAACGGAGTTGGGCCGGCACGACCGAGGAGGTACTTCTCGCTCAATTGATACAGCTGTAAAATGACACGGTGTCGCGTTTCATGCGGATTGTGAGTAGCCGGTGGTCCATTGGGGGAGGTAAAAAGGAGGGCAACGCATCGGCATAATTATGCTGATGTTCATGGGCGTCGGTAGTCATCGAAAGGCTCCGATTACTCGTTTGTCCCCCTATAATACAAAAAAAACTATCAGTAAGAGGTAGAGTTATGCTGTATTGCAGCCGAATTGGGCCGATATCCGGGGGTGCCTCTAACATGATACCCCGCAAAGTGGCGACTATGGTGTCATGTTCCTTGGGTGGCCCATTTAAATGGAGAAGATAAGGAGGGCGACACTTTTGTACAATCTCTATGCGAATGGTTACGGGCGTCGGTAGTCAAAAAGACCGCAATAAAAAAAATTTGCTTATCGCTATGAACATAACGGATCTTTCACCACTCTCACCCCTAACACGAATAACTCAACTCAGCTTATACCATAAACTGTGACGAATTTCAGGAGCTTTTGGGATACGAATTAAATTAAAGGCAAAAGTATCCAAAATGTCTTATAAATATTCACAAAACTAAAAAAAATGCACCACCTGGCAGGGTAGACAGGACAGAGTAACAAAAAACTGGTTCTATAAGAATTCCGTTTTTCCTATAGAGATGCGGGACCTTAAAAAACTATAACCGACACGCAAGTGGAGTTTGCTCCTTAAGAAGAAACATGATTCTAAAATGAAAGGTGATGAGTACGCACGCACACAACGCTTCAATTAAATTAAAGTGTGCGAGCCGAAATCGAGTTTAGGCGAGAAGATAAAAAGCAAGCGTACCTCGCTTTTTATCTTCTCGCCTAAACTCGATTTCGACTCGCACACTTTAGGACACTCACGGTTTGAGATAAACTTCAAAAATAGGTCATACTTACATATTTATCTAAACATATTTTTTAGTAATCGGAATAATCGGAGCCTATTTACGACTACCGACGCCCACGAACATAATTACTATGCCGAGTCCAGTTATTATTTATTGCTGAATAAAGTTGACAATCCTAACATTAGGTGACCGTGGAATGTGGACTCCGAGCCGCCGTGTGTTGAGGCGCTCACGCTGTGCGCGGCGGATGGGGTACGCACGCACGCTGCCGACAGCGCACCGATGCATTCGGCACTCATCACGTTAAACAAATTGTAAGCAGCGAATCCCACAGTACAGTGTTCACAAAGAATATGACTCAACTTATGAGTCATGCTCCAATAACTTTGAACATATTGTTATTACTTCTTAACATTATTGTACCTAATTATTATAATTATTATTTGTAAATCTAATAATCTTGTACGTCTTGGTTTAGCTGTAAGTACAGAGAATTTTAAATTGAAATAAATATAAAAACACGCCACAAATACAATACATACCATAACAGAAATGAGCTCTAAGAGTTGCGTTTGTATATCGTGGGCGTCGTCGTGCAACGCCCAGCCTCTCTGCTGAGCGTCATTAGCCGCTTTCGAGAGGGCGTTGAGTGCCGTCATCATCCGGAGGGCGTCTGGAGCCGCGTCGATAGCGTTCTTGGGGCACGTAATATTGCTGTTCGCCTCCCGTAACAGAGCGTCTATTATCGACCGCGCCGCACCGCCGGGTAGAAATTCCTGTGTATGTTTAAGAATAACTTTCAAAAATCCTATAGAGTCTATTCATTTAAAGAGTTATTTAGTAATAGGATATGAGGACCCAGCTATGAGCGTATATTATATGAGTTTCGTATCCCAGCAAGAACAAACTTACGACAATTAAATTAACATGAAAATAATGTCCGACCGAACATTCGGTTTCGTAAAATTTCTTTTTATTTTTATGTAAAATTAACACTTGTAAATAAATAAGTGGGTACCTATTTATATCCACTAACTACTACAAAGTTTTTGTAAAACTAATATTTCATTAGTGTTTCTTATTTAATATATTCTTAAAACTTATTCGAGAGGTTCTATATTGTTTCTAAGGCTTGTTTTTCTTCACATGAATATTGGGTAGTTATGTTAATTACTGGTAATTAGACTTGTGGAGTAAGCAGGTGAATGCGTGACGAGAACGTTACGAACATTTTGTTTACATTTCCCTCCAAAAGCATTCAAGTCAGTAAGTTTCGGTTTCGGCCGAAACTGAGATCATTGTCGAAATTCGGTTTCGGTCTGAAAAACAGTTTCGGTAGGACACTACAGGCAAGTTCCTTGGCCTTTAATGTTGTTTATAATACCGTTCACTTGACACACAGACAGCCTAGTGGTTAGCGCTAGTAACTCCCACTCGGGTAGTCCAGGTTCGATGTACCAATGAGCTTTTCAAACTTGAGTACATTTTCTGAGTGTCCTTGCGGTGCAGGAAAAAATCGGGAGGAAACACGGATTCATGTTGTCGGATTCAACCTAATGTAGGATTGGGCTCAGTTTCCCTACTGCGTTGCATAGATCAGAGGGCAGTCGCTCTGTGTAAAACTTGTGTAAAAAAACTGGCACCCTCTACAATCGACAAATCCCCTAGATTAGTTAGCCGACCTCGATATCATCTGAAGTAAAACGGTATAAGACTGGGAGGAAGATGTGTAACGAAACGTAACTGGCTACAAGCAGAAGAGAGTAACTCCCCC
>JAFELO010000490.1:310217-365300 GCA_017140195.1 Eumaeus atala
TATATATATATATATATATATATATATATCCTCCATCCTCTCATCTTCCGTTGGCCTCGTTCGCTTGGCTCTCGTCACGCATTACTCACCAAGTCAAACATGTGTGAAGAAGTTCTGCTTCAATATCAGTTTACATTACCTATGACAATGACATGAAGAAAGATGCCGTAATAGGATCGATCAAGACTGCGCAACTTGTTATCATAATTCTGTAATGCAACATACAAATTGCAATGTTTTCAAAATATGCATAATATGCTTCCGGAATACGAATCCAAAGTTGTAATTCTCAGATACAAACAAAGTTAATAAGGAACTAGAACACAGAGAACTAGCCAAATCTATTTAAATGCGACAATTAATTTATTAGCGAGTTTCCAATTAAATTAATTTGTTCATGGGTTATAATAAAGGTAGAATATTAATGAATATAAGGTACAGAGAGACAGCCAGGCAGAAATGCTATGTTGCCTTCCTACTGGCATCCTTATGACCTCTGTCCGGCAGTCCATATATATATATATATATATATATATATATATGACTGCCTCATAGATCCCCATAGGACACGGTAACCGGGTTGGAAAGACAGAAAGAAAAAAAGGTCGTCCAATATATATTATACCCTTCCCGAGTATATAATCTCTTACAAACCGCATGATCCATCCGCGTCAGTGGGTGTTATATGAGACAGAAAATCCACCCCAGTTTATGCCATTCAGCTGAAGGTATTTACAACTATTAGGTAGCTTCGAACTTGAACAAAAAACCAAAATATGTGAATACTATTGTGTGTATTATTTAAATTCCAATTTTTTTTAATTATAATACAGTAGCAGTAAAAAATTAATTACAAGGTTGCTATTGCTTATTTTGTATGTAAACACATAAAAGTCAAAACTGTAAATTGAACTTACTCTCAATGACCTCAGCACCGTCTCCACTGCCACTTTAGACATGTCGTGGCTCAGCTGTGTCTCTCTGCGAACTGCCTGAACTATCTCGTATATTGCATTTGGTTTGATACTGTCACTGCTGTCTTGACTGTCATCTTGATTATCTGTGTCCGAGGACAATTGATTTGTTGGTCGCTTAGTTTGTTGAGGTTTACCTCCTTCATTTTCTAAACAAAATAATGTATTCCTAAAGAATTTTATTTGACATAATATCACCATTTGAAATCTTTGTGACAAAACTTTCATTTATAGTGTCCACTCATGATGTCTTACAAAGGTCAAGAAAATACATATTATTATTTAAGTCAAGCAACTATTAGATCAATGGTTCCCAAAGTTACCCGGGCTATGACCAACATAATTTAAAATTTCAAAATTGGTGATCCACCTCAGGCATATAGCACAGCCTTTATTACTAGAAAAGGTGGCTTGGATGTTGTGATTTTTATTATGTAATAAGATAATTAAATTAAGTTGTTTAATTTTTTTTAATTCTAATATTTGATGAGGCTTTGAACATCTAAGGTGAACATGTCAGCCTCATGGATGCTATCACATTCCCTTGACGAAGGGATTGGTCAACAAAATTGTACAATTTAAGAGCCCTGCTTGTAAGTGGCCCCGCTGCTAGCCAGCAGTTGACTTCGCCAACACTCACAGGAACAGACTCCCCCAGCACTCTGCATCTCAGATCTGCATTCCTGACACATTCCAAAAAAATGTGCAGTATGTCTTCAAGTTAATGACGCACTTCACAAAGTGGTGAGGGTTTAATGCCCATCATATGATAAAATTTCCACTTCTGGTCATCTTCACAGTAATCTGTGAGGGTTACGGGCATCGAGGCGGACCTCATATACCGGGTAGGGTCGCGAGGGGACAACTATCCCCTCGGTAACGGGGCCGCAATAATTTGCGGGTTTTCCACCGTGGCTTAGGGCTCAGGGAGGGAATGTAGGCCGGTTTAGGGCTTGTGTGTGTTGTGACTGTGGTGAGTAGTGATCGGGTGTGTTATGTATGCGCATGTGTGATTCTCGTCCGGAGCGCAGGACACGCAGTCCCTAGTCAGTCCGCGGGGGGGGGGAGTTCACGCGGATAGGGTCTCCAGTCAGGTGGTTGCGCGTGCAGCGGGGCCAGGTCGCGTAGATGAGTATGCGGTCCACTGTCTGCCCTATTGAGCATAGCGCTCGACAATCGAACCACAAACTCATCCAGCGACTCTATCCGCAAGTCACGAGCGATCATGTCATTGCGAACGTAGCGACCGGCACCCGTGATGACCCGTAGGGATGTATTTTGCTGGGCTTGTAGGTGTTTCCGCCGAGACTGGGAGGTTAGCGCGTACCATGCGGGGGCGGCGTAAGTGAGACGTGACCGGATATATGTCTTGTAAATCCCCAGTTTCGTCCGTGTAGGACGCTAGTACCAGCCACAGCAAAGCGCGGGCTGTTCTCGTCTGGTTGACCGCTCGGTCCACCTGCGAGCCCATCCCAAGCGCGCGGTCGATACTGCATCCGAGATACACGACTGGGGATTCCCAAGACACATCCTGACCTCCGAACTTTACCCACCCCGGTATGGAGGGCCTCGTGCTGACATATAGCGCCGTCGTCTTATTCACGTTGACGGACATGCGCCACCTGTCGAGCCACTCCGGCAGCCGGTCCAGCATGCGCTGTATGCGCGCAGTTGCGAGCTCCGGCTTTCGGGACGAGGTTACTTATGCAGCGACGACAGCGTCGGCGAACAGCGCGAGCATGACGTCCACCTCACCCTCTCCCGAAGGATCCTTGAGTGTGGGGATGTCGTTAGTGTAGGCCGCGTACAGGCAAGGGGATAGGCAACTGCCCTGTGCCACTCCGGCACGTATGGCCTTCACCGAGGAGTGCCTCCGCTCCACCGCTACCCGGAAGGTCCCACCTTCCAAGAATGACGCCACTAGTCTCACAAACGCCAGCGGGACGCCGGCATCCACCAACTTGTACAAGAGTCCCGGGTGCCACACCCTATCGAAGGCCTTCTCCATATCGAGAAAGACTGCGACAGAGTGTCTCCCCTTGTTCATCTCTACAGACAAGTGGTGGATCACCCGCGTCAGTTGCAACGTGGTCGAGTGGTCGCTCCGGAAGCCGAACTGTTCATCCCTTATGGGAATATACAGCTTCAGCCTCCGAAGCAGAAGCCTCTAGAACAACTTGGCGATGTGGGACAGCAGCATTATCGGCCGGTAGCTTCTAGGCAGGCTTCGGGGCTTGCCCAATTTCGGCAGAACGATGATGACCCACCCCTCTTTCCAGGTCTCCGGAAAGTGGGCTGTCCGAAGAATGCCATTTGCGATCTGTGTGAGAGCCACGGCTGCTCGCCTAGGCATCATCACCAGCGCTGTGGGGGGGATGTCATCGGGGCCTGGGGCTTTGCGCCTCGAGAGGCGAAGTGCGACTTTCCGCAGCAGAGGGGGTAATGAAATCCTTCCCGCTGAGTCGAGTCGGGCTCTGTAGGAGCTCTCGAATGCGGCACTCCACCTGCTCGTAATGCTCTGCGAACGACGGCGCCGCTGGGTGTTGTGAAATCTGCGTGTGTAGATGTGATGCGAGCACCTCGGCGCGTGCCTGCGCTCCGTAGTGTTTCGCGCCTGTGGTGTCTAGAAGTGGAGTGATGGTGGTCTTTGGCCTGGCGAGACGTCTGTTTAGGGTGTACAGGTTAGTGTCGTTTTCGCTGGCATGGAAGACTGTAGTCTCCCAGCCTGCTCCACGACCCTCCCTCACCTTCGCAGACAGTTCCTCGGCCAGCTTGTTTAGTTGTGCCTTGATCCTCGGACAGCGGTTACGGGCCCAGAGTTTCCTCATCTGACGTTTCCTCTGCAGGTCCGCCAGTAGGCTTAGCGGGGTGAGCTACCCTCAACCCGCCGGCGCGCTGTCTCCGGTACAACGGTGGCCGCCGCCGCCCGCGCCTCCCTGATTTTTTCCGTGAAGCGGCGGCCTCCACCTCGTCCGGGGTAGACAGGTGCCCGGCGATGGTGAAGTCGACTAGGCTATCCTGATAGACAGCCCAGTCGATCCTCTCTCTGGTCCGCACTCCTTCCCTAAGGATTGCTCCGGAATCAAGTGTGACGAGGATGGGCAGGTGTTGAGTGTCGAGGTCGTACAGGACCTCGATGTTGACCGTGGCCTTGAGGTTCTGGTGTAGGGCGATGTCCCGAACGTCCGGGATGCACAGGGGATCCGTAGGAACGTGTGTAGGACACGGTGGTCCTTGAACCGTGTATCCGCGCTCTTCCGAATCTCTCTGTCTCAGTTTGTCGCGGACGACGTCCCGCCGAACGAGCACAGCCGTACCTCTGTACGGCCTCCCGCTCGGCGACACCTCGTCCCTCCGATACGCGACGTAATTCGGTAGCCGGAGGCTCTACGTCGGCCTCAGCCAAGTCTCACCCAGCAGGATGACATGTAAGTCATACTGCTGAGCGCGCAGCCGAAGACTGTCGCTCTTACCCCCTACACCTCCGGGGTTTAAGTAAGCGACCCTGAGATCGTCAACGTGGACCCTGGGCTCGTCGCGCCGACGCCGCTCCCCTTCGGAGCGCCTCGGTTCCCGCGCAGGGGACTGATGTCCGTGGCGTGGGAATTGGTGTGTGGTGAGTCGGTGCGCGTGATGGTGAGCGCGCGTGTTCCGCGTCCCTAGCCTGCGTGGGTACTCGGCGCACTGCGGTCGCGGTGGTCTCCTGTTTTGGAGGGTGGCAGCTTTGTACGGCCACAGCTTGGGGCTTCCTCTTGCGAGTGTGCCTCCTCTTGGGCTTGGTCGTCGTCGGCAAGTGACGAGCCTGGGCCGTACTCGACCTGTCCCTACCTCCGCAAGTAGTTCATTGGCAAAGTGTTCGGAGTGTAGTACATTACAGCGTCTTTTGCATAATTATCCACCATCTCGTTTCCATAAAGGACAACACGAGAGATACATTGGATCTTTATCTTGAGTAGGTTTAAACAATTGAAGCAACATCTCGGTCGTAATGTAATTCTGTAAAAAGCTTTTCACTTCACTCCAAATAACTCTGAAGATATCCTGATTTTAGCTTCGAACTCAATCCCTATAGACAATTTTTTTCATTTCCTCTAAAAACCTCTCTATATATATTCCCTTTCCTCCTCTTCTACTCTTCCGCTGGTGTTGTGCAGGAATTTGTCATAAATGTATTACGTTGTTATCTGAATCAGATTCAGTTTCATAAACAGTATTTTGTTTCTTCTCTATTCGGTTTGTGTACTTTCCTATTGTTAAGTTTGTTCTGAGGTTTTTTAGCATCAAGATAAATGTTGACATTATCTTCTTTTATATCGAGCATGGTGACTTCAGAAGTCGCTTTTCTAGTGGAGGTACCGGCACAAACATCTCTGTAAGAAGTTCTGTAATTTAGATCTTGCGAAAAAAGTATCGGATTCTGATAGGGCTCCTCGGGCTTCGCAGTCAGCCCTAATTTAGCTTGTTCTTGTCTAGCTTGGGTCTCTTGTGCTCTAAGGTTATTCAAACCTACTTTATAAGAGCAATCATTTTGACCCATGATAATACGTATAAGATCTCTCCCGCTGAAATGCTGGGCACAGGCTTTTCACAAGTGACATGTGATTGCCCTTGCAATTTATACGTTTGAAAATGGTATCGCAATTATCGTGTTTCTTCGTGCATTTGGGGCACATGTTCGTGTTAACAGGGCAAAAGTGAGTTAAGTTACTGAATCGCCAGCATTTTGAGCACTAGGCGACTGGGTACATAAATGAATCCACAGCCATCCTACACCCATATGCCTTGACAAACGGGGGAAAATCTGAACCGCGGAAATAGATGCGCACGGTTTCACTCTTGATCCATTTTCCCTCAGAATCCCTTCTATTTAACCACTTAATCCCAGTTTCAGAGTCCGACTCTAATATTTCTTTTAACTCTATCTCCACAATGTCGATGTTAGTGTGAGGCTACGCCATATGAAAACGCGACTTCATTGGTTTTTCTACATTCATATTTTTTTGGAGTTTCCCCATTCAGAAAGTTATCTGCATCAGCATTTGTAGCAAACCGGAACAATACTTTATAGTTATTTTTATATAAAACCCGTAAGACGCCTTCATCATTATAGTTTTTTAAAATCTTGGCGAACCCCAACTGTTTGGGTAAACTTTCTCTACTGCTTACGGATACTTCGTAAATCTCTTCCGTCGCAACCAGAGAGCTGCCTATCGGGGGCGAGGGTCGCAGGTTCATGCGCTTACGGCGCGCCACGACAGTGAAGCCGTCCTCCTCCGCGCTGTCATCCTGTAAATCGCGCGCGCGCTTGCCGCCTGGCGGCGGAACTCCCACGTACACCATGTCCATACCGTGGTCGCCCCATTCCAAATCCTGATCATCCTCTGCAAGACGAGGTGACCCCTAGACAATCCTTCGGATAGTCTCGGGTGACGTCGCGACACTACATTCAGCTTCGAAGGCTGTCTCCTTGCAAAAATCACTCATAAAAAAAATTAATGACCCTCATTGAAGAAAAAACTGATTAAATTTTTCACTGATTAGTTCAAAACAAGATTATTTCACTGATTAAATCACTTAACTGAGTCTTGAGTTATAAAAACAAAAAGAAAGACATTATATTAATATTTTCACACTTTGGAGTGAGTACAAGTATAGAATTCGTAAGAAAATAGATCTCACAAAAGCATAAACAGAAACATGTCTGTATGCAATCGACACTAGACCGAAAAAAGTTATTGTATTTTAAATGATGAAATTCATCAGCCGGTTAGCTCATTCAGTTGTCTCATCACTTGTCAAAATTTATTTTTAGTTAGCACTGTAATATGTTAAGATTAATTTTCACATTTATTATTTTTTGTTTCCTTACCCTTATTAGGCCTCAGAGTGTCCAAGAACAGGAACTAAATAAATTTATTATACTATTAATTTTTTCTTAAATACCATATTATTTAGTATTATATTGAAATCAAAAAAGGTTTATTAAGTATTATGTCCGTTATGCATAGAAATTGAAAGAAAATGGGATTCTGGTTTATCAGAAAAAATTATGTGCTCATGTAATTTATTGCCTTAAATTTTTTGAATGTCTAAAAGGTCAAATCGATTTTAAAGTTACCTGTTGTAACATTGTTTGTGTTTTGACATTCAAGAGTTAACGGAGTTGACTGTTTTTCCTCTGTAAGATTCTGCTGTGACACAAGTGGCCTTAAATCAAATGATGGTGAGACTCCACATGGTGGAGTGTCATCAAAACGTGGTGGAGGTTTCGGTGCTGGTTGCTTTTTACTTGGTGGTCTCACAAGGCTCTGTATTTGCTTTTTCTTTTCATTCAGTCTTGTCAAGAGCTCTTCCTTACTTGTTGACATTGTAGAATTATCATTCAAGCTCTTAATGCTATCATTTAAGAAAATCAAGAAGAACTCTGGTTCAACCTACAGAAAGTACACAACATATAACAGAACATTCTCAAAACTAAATTAATTAGATGGTCTTCATAAATTAATATTACCTTGACTGCTGCTACATAATTTGAAGGAACAAATCCCACTTGGCCTTTTCTATTAACAACATACCACCAGTTTCTCTGCTTTGTATTGCTTTGTTGAAGATAAAAAAATTCTCCTTCCGTGAAACTTAGTGTTTTATTCAGTGTAGCTTCAAAGTCAAATCGGGCCAAGAGCATTTCCAGGTCATCTATAGTATCAAATATTATGTAACAACGAAATCCAGAAATAAGTAAACTGAGCACTCACTCATTCTAAACCATGATTATAAAGTAACTAGAATGAGCTATATTTTGCTGCAGTTACTGGCTCAATTTGTCACATTATTGATGGTGAAGATGCAGGCATATTTTTATATATACACAGTAACTAAGTTAGATTGTAAGAAATTCGTCCATTATTAATTCCTAGATTTTTGAATTAAAGACTATTAAGCATGAAAGTACCTTAGGGATTTTATAACTTTGTATTTTGTAATGATGATGAATATTATAAAAAAATATGAGAATCATTTCATAATTTTATTTTTTAAACATTTATCGTTTCAAATCACAATTTTTTATTAAAATTAAATAAAAAATGTTTTAATTACCATTAGGATTTAGTCCGTCACCCATATTGAATGAAAGAATAATTACTTATTTAATCAGATACTTAAATATTATTACAAGACCATATCGCACGCAAAATTATATTATATCAACAGAATGAATAAATGTTGAACTCGCCACACGATAGATTTTTAAATTCTCAAATGACACCTGAATTTAGTAACAAATAGACTCAACTTGACAACTAAATGAAATTGACATATTTTATGTCACCATAAGGTTAATTTAGATACATCTGTTTGCCTGCAGTCAGCTCTCTATCAGTTTTATTTAGTTTATAGTAAAGGAAATAATTGGTGACGTGTGCAAATTCAATATCTTCCCCAAAATAATTCAAAACTCGCTGTGCCCAAAGTATATGATTTATGTGTAAGCAAGAAGCTAATTAAAATTTATTTTCTCAATTAACAAACATAATTAAACCTTTGCATTTATAATATTAATGAGACAGACATAGAGATAACATAGATAGAAAAGGGAGCTGGCCTTTCTCCTTGTTAACGCGGGGAAACGTATTTACGCGCCATCACTCTATGATGTATTTGGCTCGTGGCACATCGTAGTGCGGAATACCCACTAAAACCATCGCGAGTGCCATCAGTGCCACCCTTGATGGGGTACCCCGGAACTACATATCGTCAGGGCACATCGATAGCTAGTCAGTCCCCTAAGGGACCAACACTACCTCCACGGAGGGATTGTATCGCACCATACTACAACCCCGCCAACTTTGGATCAGTTCAATGGGGAGAGGTTCCCATCCTCGCTTCTTGCCGCTTGCGCAAAAACGCCACCTCCTCTAGCTCTTTTTTTATCCCCTCTGCTTATAAGACAGGTACAAAGAGCACCTCCTCTTATGTAGTTGTAGAAAGCCTCCGATTGCTCAAATATAGGGCGCGAGCCCTATTCTATAAAAAAATACAGAAAGAAATTGAAAATACCGGACACGTACTTGCACTGACCACAAGTCAACAAAAAAGTTTAATAAATTTTTATTTGTTAACATAATAATGGTAGCGGTTGTATAAAAAAATGTATTTCTTACTCATGCTTTTATCGTGCTAAGGATATTATAAATAAGTAAGTAACCTTAGAGATAACATATATTGAGAAGAGATGCCGTAGGCCATTACATGGCGGCGACTGGCCGTCTTGGAATGTATACATAGAGTAGAAACTTATAAAAGCTTTACTATCTTTGTTTATCTAATCTCGCATGGGTTTTCAGCAGAGAGAAATGAATGAAAAAGGAGAGACGTAGATTGTATTATATTTAACGTCTTTTTCTATTATCTCTATCCTAATATGATAGTATCATATCTTAAATTAACCTAATGTTCACAATTATTCGAGTAATTATAATGTGATGATAAAGTGATTATCATTGATAAAACACACTATAATGGTAGTCATAGTAACTTTCAGAATGGGTGGAACCAGTGAGAGAGCGTAACAAGTCATCTTTTTCACTCCATCAGGCGATATGTTCGCAGATCAATTGTAGAATCGTTATCACGTAAAACTATGTCATCCCTAAACCGACTCACATGCAATCACTTTTTTCCCACTTTGTGTTAAGTATTTTTAAGACGTCTATGCCTATAGCACTCTGTAGTTAGTATTTTTAATCTGTAATTCAAAAGCGGTCCGCGAAGCATTCCGACTGTGCGTTTTTTGGATCATCGGCTTCGCGCGTTAGCTGTTCTGTTAAAATTTATGTGATATTCGCAGAAAAATGGGTGCATATTTATCAGAACCTGTAACTGAAAAACTGTCAAGTGATGAAAATAACGAAAAACTCGAATGTGGAGCTAGTTCCATGCAAGGCTGGCGTGTCAATCAAGAGGTAAAGTCAATTGTTACATTGTGAATTTTTGAATGAACAATGGTTAGAGTGTAATAGAGAACATGTAATGCTCAACAACCGTTGAACTTCATAAAATAATGTGCGGTTACCTACTTGTATGATTACGTTTATTAGTTACCGTAGGTTTAGGTTTACATGGACTATGGTGTTGTCCTCGTTGTTCACTCTTTGATGTCATTCATATAAAAGACTATAACTTACTACTTTTAGGATGCACATAATACAATTTTAGAATATGACGAGAATACATCATTATTTGCTGTATATGATGGTCACGGAGGAGCTGAAGTTGCGACATACTGTTCTCAAAATTTACCGAATTTCATAAAAAACACTGAAGCATATAAAAACGGAAAATTTGTTGAAGCTTTATCAGACGCATTTTTAGGATTTGATAGTACCATTGCTACTAAAGAAGTGATGGACATCTTAAAAGAGCTTGCAGGTATGTCAAATATCAGTTCACAAGATAAGTTATTGTCTATAATGTTTGTTTATGGCTGTATTAAATTCTAATTTAACACTTCTGTACCTGCATAGGTGAAATAAATCCACCAGGACAAAGTGATAATGAAGAATCTGATGAAGAAAATATCAGTAACTTATATAAAGATGCACATCTTCCATTACAGGTATTGTTAACTTATTATTCTCACCCCAACACTATATTTGTATATTGCAAAAGGCTTCCAATTTGAAACGAGGAAATAATTTTAGTATTTGTTTCTAACTACACAATGAATAGAAAAGTATTTAAATATACATGTCTTAGGTCTCGAGAGATTCCTAAGGATAATCTCTGGAATCTTTTAAAAATATATTATTGTGGCATTGAGAAAATTACATTACAGTCATAGCTCACATTATAGTCATAATCCAAATTAAATACAGTTTCTATTCATTGGTTAAAAATAAATATGAAATTATTTACTTAGCCCTCATTTACTAAACATAGGAATACTTGAAATAAGAATGCTCCAGTTAATCTTCACAAGTTGAACAAACACTGTTTCTAGGCACATGAGATAGTTCAATGAGCCAATAGGATAAAAATGAAATGAAATATACTAGGGTCTAAAACACTACACCATCATTTGAAGCTCCTTGTTATATATAATGTAAGTTAAGTAAATAAACACATTATTATACATAACAACATCAGCAATGAACATTCTGCTTTTTATTCAGATATTTTGTATCAATAAGTCTCATCTTCCTTTAAATATAAAAGTATATAATAAAATAAAAACTAATAAGTCATGTTTACACAATGTTTTTTCTGATATAGTTAACACCAGTTTATGAATAGCCGGTGGCCCATTGGATGGGAGGAGAAAAGGTGGGCAACATATCTGCATGACAATTATGAGGATGTCTATGAGCATTGTTAGTCATCTAAAGTGTGTCCTTTTATACTTTATAAAAAAAATAAAAAATGCTGCATTAGATAGAATATATCTAATGCAGCATTTGGCTCCTAAATATAGAATTTTTATATATTTAGAATGGAACTTATCTCAATGAACCAAAAGCATGTATAGATCAAATATATAAAAAAATGTTGTAAGGAAGAATATGAGAAAATGAAAAATGGCCGAAAATAAAGTCAACAGATGTTCTGTTAACTTTATTTTTCATCAACATGCATATACTTTTACAATTTATTTACATACTATGAACATCTTAGGAGTTCTAAAATTATAAAACTGTATGTAACTAGTAACATGTTACAGGAGGTTTTGGCCAAGTATGAAAATAAATTAACTGCACTGCATAGGACTCGACTGGGAGACACCACAACACCACTGTCTCCATGTCTAAGAGCTAAAAGGAATGCAGAAGAACAAGGAAGTACAAGTAAGTTAATATTGTAATAAAACCTTACACAAAATGGGGACAACAAGCATACAGTTGCCAAATACCATCCTGAAGTAACAAGTATCAGCTTATCATGAAAATTTTGATAATGTTGGTGGCAAATAATTGGAAAATTATTCTTTCAATATTATTATGAAGTTGTTATAAATGAGGACTGCCTTTTTGACCATACATGTCATGTGTATGGTCAACACAGTTCTATGTTTTGTCCAGATGCCAGTTCTATGCTCCGGATGCCAATTCTATGCTGCTGTCAGAGAACTTGCTAACTCTGGAATTTATACATTCATGTGCTAAATGACCCTGTAAAAAGCAGTAAACAAGGCATGCAATTGTCATCTTAGTAACCATTTTATGTATTATAATTTCTAGGTACCAGTGCATCAAGTTCAAGTTCTGGTCTAACTTATCCAGCTGGCTCCAGTTCAGAAGAAACACATGATGAAGCTACATCAAGCAAAAATGGTACATCAGATGCAAAAACTCCAACTAAGGTAGATGATGATACCGGTGGTGTTTCTTCTACAAACTCAAATGAGGGAGACAAAGACTTGAATGGCGAGGTATGCTGATGATCAAATCAAAACCTTTTAAATGTTTAGTTTTATGCCATTCTACAACCAATAAGACATGTAATTTATAATATAGGAAGACACTCTAGCAATTGGAACCAATATAGTGACTATCAATGCCCATAAACATACACATGACAAAGCAGATCCAGGGTTCAATGTCCTGGTAAGGCAACTATTATTATATGTTTTTTTAGGTTATTCTGAGCACACATTACATTGTCCGGGATTGGAATGTGCCCGTAGTGGCCATAGGCTTGACACCATTGGCCTCAGTACCTTGGCTAATTGTGAGTGTTCTATTATGTCTACTGGACTTACGACTTGTGGATGTAGTGGCACACCTCTGCCTACCTCTTCGGTGATAATAGGCGTGAATGTACTTTTTTTTATTATTCACTTGTTCAGTTGTTTATAAATTTTTTTATTGTATGACATGAGGCATATTAAAATATGGAGAAAAACATTAACATATCTCTATAATAGGAACAATGTAGAATCATTGTTTATTTATTTATTTTTTCTTCAGGTATCAACCAGTGAAACCAAGGAACATGATGTTGCAATGGAAGTGGACAAAGTAGTAACAGCTCCTGACAGCTCAGCTGAAACTTGTACACTTCCTGAGCCCAGTGCTGAATCTAAAACTGAGGCCTCCAGCAATGGTCCATCCTCTGAAAACTGCAATGGAGAAGTAACTGACTCAAAAGCTGACATAGAAGAAAATAATATTACATCATCAAATGGTTCTGCAACACCCATGAAATCACAAAAGGGCAAAGGTATATAAAGATGGATATAATTTCTTCAACTCTTATGATGTTTTTTTTTTTTCTATTTTATCAGAGGATGATACACTGTCGGTGAGTTAGGGTACCCTTTGCTCACAATATGGCCATAAGTGATGTCATGTATCATGCGTTTTGTAAAAGTACAGTGGCCCCTTGTTGTGGATGGGTCGAGATTACAGATCACCAAAATACCAATTTTTTTGTACATAAAGTTTTTAAAGATATTGTCAATGATGAATCGTTGTGATATATCCATGTTTCCAAATTGTATTAGTACAGAGAAAAAGATGATTGCATGACGTGAATACAGATTTACGATAATCATAAACAAATTAAGCAAGAATTGTTATTACAACATTACTGGAAAATTGTTTGAAATACAATTTTTTTTTTCCAGAAAAGCCGTCGCCAGTTTCAAGTTCGGACAAAGAAGTGCCAGAAAGACCAAAGAAGTCCAAGTTGCGAAGAGCTGCAGCTGCTGTATATGAGTCACTATTGAGGCAAGCAACAGTTGAGGATGATGATGAGAGTGACTCTAATGATGAAACATTTGAAGGAGGAGAAGTTGACTCGTCGGAGGAAGAAAATGTGAATGGTGTTGAAGGATCAGATATTGATGGTAAGTGTAAGTCAAATTTCAGGTGATTGTTTCTGCAGAGTAGGTATAGAGCAGATTACTGTGACTTTGTTAAGCGTTTTTTAGGGCGATGCAGTATCGCTGACGCCCATCTACACCTCCTAAGATATTTTCTCTTTAAAAAAAAAACAATTTAATTGTGTGTTAAGTTGTGTTGCACTTCACATATATTCAAGTATCTGGCCTTTAAATTACGATTGTGATAATATCACTGCTATATCAAACAGGACTGGCATATCAATTATAGGAGAACCCCGTGTTAGAAGGCCCCTGAGTGGAGTAAATATTTGAAAAAATGTCCTTGTGTATTAGACAATATTTTCAATCATGAAATCACGAGAAAACATATACCTATTGTTAATAACAACTGAAGAGGAACAAATCATCAATAGTTAAAATCATTTGTTTGTGTTAGGTGAAATCGAGGAGGAGGAAGATGATGATGAGGAAAATGAAGCAGAGTCAAGTGACGAGGACGGAGAAGAGGATCTATTGTCAGAGGAGCCTGGCAATGACAGTGGGTGTACTGCAGTTGTTGCATTACTGAGAGGTATAAATACACTTTTTCTAAGATATTTATACTCTTAATGTTTTATTATATGCCAATGAAGATGGGTGGGTGATCCTTCATCTGTCTGCAATCTACTTCTGGACAATTGCTTTTTCTATGAGTATGTGTATACTCTATATGGAGAAAATATTTTACCTGTACTTTTATCATTGTATTATTCGGTCCTTACATATGAAATTGGCGTTTTTCGTACTGGCCACTTTAATTACGAATTTCTCCTCTTTGGTAAGTAATTCAAACTTTTGCAGCTATTTACTATGTATTTGTGCTTCGATTACCGTGATTCATTAGTTTTTTCTTGCGTCACTCATTTTACAATATGGAAAACTTAAAATATCGCATTATTTACGAGTATGAGTTACGCCGTGGCACTGCTGCTGCGAAAACGACTCGAGGGGTGAATGATGTGTATGGCAGTCGTGTTGCAAAAGAAAATAGTTCGTTTTTGGTTCCAACGTTTTCGTTCTGGAAATTTGGACCTGCGAAACAAGCCGACCCGACGAGACCCAAGCTGATAATGAAGAGTTGATGAGATGGTACCTCACAAACTGACTGAAGCAAACCGGCCCGCGCGTTACCTTAAAAAACCGGCACAATAATGAAGGTATGTTAAACCGAATCATTACCTGTGATGGAAAATGGATCCTTTACGATACTTTGAAGCGGTCAAGTACAATGGTTGGATCATGGCCACCCAGCCAAATCCTGCCCCAAGCGAAAACTCGCCCCAAAAAAGTTAACGTAAGCGTTTGGTGGAATAGTGCCGGTATTGTTCATTACAGTTTTTTCAATTATGGGCAGACTATTACGGCTGATGTGTAGTGTCAGCAACTGCAAACTATGATTGAAAAGCTAGTGGCTAAACAACCTAGGCTGGTCAATCGCTCCACGCCACTGCTGCTTCAAGACAACGCTAGGCCACACACTGTGCAACAGACAGCTACCAAATTAGAAGAGCTTCAGTTGGAAAATCTAGGACACCCTCGTACTTTTTTGCTGCAACAGATTACTATTTTTTTTTTCGAAATTTGGATAACTCAACTCTGATGGGGCAGTCCAAGTCGTTTACAAAGATTTTATTGATACCCATCCGAATGGCTTTTTTAGTAAAGGGATCAATGGACTGCCTATGATATGGCAAAAGTACACAGTAAACAATGGTTCACACTTTGATTAAATAAATATATTATATTTAAAAATATTCGACCTTTTGTTCCTCCCATACAAACGCCAATTTCAAATGTAAGGACCTAATATTTTTCATACAAAAAAATAATAAATAATATATTATGTAAATTATACTTTTAGGTAATGAACTATATGTAGCCAATGCAGGCGATTCTCGTTGCATAGTTTGCAGAGATGGAAAAGCGATAGACATGTCCATAGATCATAAACCAGAAGACTCTCCTGAACTAGAAAGAATAACGAAAGCTGGTGGCAAGGTTTCAGGTGATGGTAGAATTAATGGTGGTTTAAATTTATCACGTGCCATTGGTGATCATTCTTATAAGCAGAATAAAGAATTAAATGACAAAGAACAAATGATCACTGCCTTGCCAGATGTAAAGACTTTAACAATAGAACCTGAAAAAGACCAGTTTATGGTTCTTGCATGTGATGGCATCTGGAATTTCATGTCTAGTCAAGATGTCTGCGATTTCATCCTGCCCAGGTTAGCTGAAGGAAGAGAAAGACTATCACAAATCTGTGAAGAGGTATTTATATTTACTATTGTTTCTTTCAGTTTCCATCCATTTATCATGTGATGTGCTTTACTATGCCATCCAAACCTAAAAAAATATTTTATTGGATGGTATTTAGAGAAATTTATGATACTAAAATCTGTCAATTTTAATAGTATAAATTTTACTATCTCACAAATTGGACTTTTCTACATACTGATATTTAAAATATTTTTATTCCAGATGTTTGACCATTGTCTAGCTCCAAGTACTGTAGGCGATGGTACAGGCTGTGACAATATGACTGCCATCATAGTACGATTTAAAAGTGGGAAAATTGCAGATGTAGCACAACATACAAATAATTCAGAAGTTTCAAAAAAGCGTGCAGCAGAAGATCTAAGTTCCGAGGAACAAGATTCTAAGCGACAAAAGACTGAAGATTCTCTATCAAGTTCAGTTGTGACATCCAGTGTTTAGATGTCATGTACGTGGGCGGGCCCTAACATTCGAACTGTTGTGAACAAAATGTAATGGATTCTTATGTGTAAGTCTAATCTATGTGAATTTGTATTGGATAATCTCTTTTGTTCTCTCATTGACGAATGGTCTGTAGTGATATCTTTAATTAACATGACCCTGTTATTAATGGGACATATGTAACTTGTATTGTCCTCCCTTTTCTGTTAACTGATTTTAAATTACAATTGGATGTAATAATGTTTGGTTCTATTTACTGAATGTTCTAGGTGTTGTAAACATTTTTCATAATTTTTTTAATAAAGAAAAGAAAATAATGGATTTGATGCAATTTTCACATCAAGTAAGTAGTTCGCAAGCATTATGACACTGTTGATTATAGTGCATAACAATCATCCAATAACAAAACTTAAGCTGTTAGTGTTAGAAGAAAGTGAGCAGCATTTCTTGTAGCATTTCTATATAATTTAATAGTGTATTAATGGAAACTACCCAAAATAGGAAGAAAAAGGAAGATTATCTAAAGTCATTGATTTGATATGTTTCAATTCATACATCATTCCAGAGCAAATTGCTAGATGAAAAACACAATATAGTACAGAAGTGTTCAAGAGAAGTTGTTAATTTAGTGAATCCCAATGATATAGAATGTAAGTTTTAGACTTCAAAGAGTGGCATTCAATTTTATGTTATAAGCAAAAATATTGTGTTTATTATTTATTATTTCAATTAAGAGGTATTTTCATTTTTATCATTATTCTGACATTTAGAATTTGTCTTTTGTAACTGTAATTAAGTTAGATTAAAATACATTTTATTATACATATTAATATAATAACAGTCTTGTCAGGATCTGAGTTCAGTCAACCCTAGAGGACTTCATCCATTTTAATGTGGTGTCCTCTTTAAGCAAATTAATCTGCTGAATAGTGTAGCAAAGATGGGATAACTTACACTAGACTTAAATGCACTATCATAATTTGACTGATTTTAAGGGTTGGGATTTGGGACCCTGTTTTTATCTAGAGTATATATATGTGCCCTTCGAAGTTTGCTATTGTATGTAAAAACAGTCTTGATGATTAATCATTTGTAGAGGTACCAGGGTTGTCTGCAACAAAATATTTTCAACTATGTCATCAAATCAAGTTTCTTAAATTCTTGTTACATTTATTATTTTTATAATAAAAGAAATTATTCAGAAATCGTTTATGTTTTAATAAATATTCAAATTAGTAGCCATCATAATAATGAAAAATAAGATTTTATTAAGTATGTGTTGCACGGATTAGGTTATGCCCAGGCAACCGACAGTTATGGTATCCAATTAATACCTTATAGTAGTAATGCATGTAGGGTGAATAAATGTTGACAGTATTCAAAATTAAACGAAGTAGAAATGGGTTCAAAAAGTCTTAGCATTAAGAATGTAAAAAAGAAATGTTAAAGTTCTGAAAGACAAATGAAATGCATCAGTAATGAAAAAGAATATAGTTAGCTAAGGGAAACTGGTAAAACTAAGTCATATTGGTATAGTATTTGGAAACTGTTGCATGCATGTTGTGAATCCAATATGCTTTGCCGAGCTGCTTTAACCAGCCATCATTATCGGTATCGGCCCTATCAAAATTTTTAAATAAATTTGAAGTGTTTGACTCTTGTCTGTGCTAAGCTTGCTCCGGCACTTAGTAAGTAGTGTCAGTGAGGGTGCGTAAGGTTACATTTGTTTTTTATTACATTGTTATTGGCATGTTCCTTAAAAATTGTTCTTAGGTGTATTTTTATACAGGACGAAATGGATAATTCATTAATTGTATAAGAGTTGGCGTATTTTTATAATGTTTATGTTAAGTATATTTGGAATATGGAGAAAGTGTATCCTTTTTTTTCTTTATATCTCATAATCGAAAATACAGTATATGCGATGGGCTCATTTTATGTGAGAAACGTCAATAATTATTTGTGTGATTAAAATACATTTTGCAGACTCTTCATTTGTATCATTTCTGTACCTTATCTAAACAAACATGTTAAGAAATAATAAAAACATGATCAAATGATAAAATTTTATTCACTTGTATTTTTCGAAAAATATTTTTACAGTAGGTATAATAAACTATATACAATAATAAACTATAAACATAATAAACTAAAGTGTGCCTTAATCCTAACTGTCGTGCCCTACTACTACCATACTCGCATGTATTTACAACAGTTATTATAACATAGAGTAGGGTACCCCTGTCCAAGATCGGACCATCGGAATCGGAATAAAGAGTTAAATCAAAGAAGGCAATATATTTTTATTTTTGCGCGCGCATAGTGCACAATCTATTTGCCCTTTTGTTTCTGCGCGCGCGTAGTGCAGTCATTTTTACTAAAACGCTGAATGCTAAAAATACTAAGAGCTATATCAATGATATAATTGTTAATTTTTTTTAATACAAAAACTGTTCTATTCCTCGCTGTGTTATTAGTGAAGCATGTCTCATCTTCCTTCTATTATTAGTTGGACACCCGGACTCATAGGCTGACCTATGACTTTTAGGTAAATTGACTTTATGATTTATAAAGTCTTTCAGGTTTGTGCGGGGTAGCTTTTGGTGATTTATTACCATTTAATTTAGCGTATTCTTTTTTAAATGAAACTTCGAAGAACGTTAAAATTTTTATACAGCTGTGGGGGTAGTGCCATACTGCATTGCAACCAAAATTGCGTCGCCACGACTGGTTAGGTTAGGCTGGCGCCGCAAAAGGACACCCACGATGAGGTTCTTGATTATCCTGTGGCCCCAAGCAGAGAAGCAGACCTATAAGTCTGCATTACAAGTGTACGGATGTTTATGGGCATTGGTAGTCGTCAACAAAATGCTTCGACTTCTCCTTTATCCCCTTAGGCTGTATTCATACGACGGCGGCAGCAGCGGTGGGCTGTATGGAGCCTTGCACACTGCAGTCTTTTATAGTTTATAGTCGCCTTTGGTTAGATTTAATGGCTCACAATTTCTTTAGTGTTCACACAATTATGTGTGTTTGCGCCTCTTGCTTGATATATAAAATGTAATACGTATGTACTTTTGAAGTCATACTTCTTTTGGCACGACAGAGAAAATTGATGAGATTAAAGATGCACGTGCACACCGTCACGAAAAACCGACAGCCTGAAGTTAGCTATATTCAACATTTTAGTTTATCAAAAAGTCACAATTATGAAAAATTTACTAACGAAATGAAACGAGTAATCGGAGCCTCTTTACGACTACCGAAGCCCGTGAACATCATAATTTCTGCCGATGCGTTGCCCTCCTTGCCACCGATTACTCCCAAAACGCATCACCGAGGATATCACTTTACAACAGTACCAAGGGTGCGAGTGTTATCCCGGTCGAGCCGGCCCAATTCCGCTGCAGTGCAACAATATTGCACTACCTGTTACTAAAGCTACTTAGTATTCAATTTAATTCACAACCTGGTGTGTGCAGCAGTTGTTCTGTATGAAACGTGTTTCATACGGTGAACTAGTGAAGTTTCAATTCGTCGTTATTCGTTGGATCAGTTTGTTTTTCTAGTTATGTTTATAAATTTAACGATGAACTAAAGTTGTTTCAAATATTCAATAGTCTCCATTTGAGTTGCCGCTAGAACTTGTAATGCGTCGTATACACTATCCAATTGTTCGGACTGGATTGACTTGTCACTTATCTCGGCCTGAAAATGTTGTTAGTAATATAAAAATAACACAGGTATGTAAGAAACCTACCGAATTCTGCTGTTTTCAGTAAATGTAATGGTATTTAAAAATATTAAAAAGGGCCTTAGCACTTGGCAGCTTGTGAGAGTCCTCAAGGACCACCGGAGGAGCTATGTGAAGAATAGCAAATCCTCTATTATGCTGATTCTTGGTCGGGTTGCTGCTGATTTGCATCCTATTGTATTTAGAAAAGCCATTCGAAAATCGTAAACAATTTGTAAGTAGCCTACTTGTGGGGTGTCGCTCGACCCACTAGGTCATGGATTAAAAAGGCATATTGGAACAAAACAATTCTTACGTCTTTACATTGTAGTAAATTATCCTATACTTTTACACTTTATCCAATTTTAATTATTTTCAATTGTTCCTTTTGATCCTTCCTGCCACACTTAACTTGGCCCCAGAGGCCAGAATATTTTAGAAACAGCAATAATTCAACCAATATTTCAATAATCATCGGCTTGGCTCGTATGATCAATTACATATTCATGTAAAAACAAATAGTTACATAACGTAATGTGGTACCGTAAGCCATTATACCATTGCATCGTAATCACGATTTTTACAGATAATTATGCAATCGCATTTCGTGTTTTGTGCCGAATTGTGAAAGCAATGGTGGCACAGGAAATGGCACAGGCTACATTAAATAAACTTACAAGTTGGCATTTATTGATTTGCCGTTAGTCGATCTAACCGCTCATTTGCCATCAATACTATAATGAAAATATGCGTTCCTACATTTCAACAGTCAATAAAAAAAACTTTATATACCAGTAGCTTCCCTTGTTCACTTGCTTTGTCTTTTACAATAGATTTGAGAAGGTTTGTCGTGCCAATTGCTGCCATTTTTTGCTTGTCTACATTGTCGCCCAAATCTTTCAACATTTCTAATAATGAATTAATTATTTGTCCAAATTCGTGTACTTCTAAACAGAACGAAATAAAGTTACTAAAATTATTAATAGTGCATATCGCATGGTGATGAACAGAAAGATGCCTACCCTCGCTGGTCACCACCATGCATCTAATGCCATCGAAATGGGGTGAATTTTAAAAACACATGTAAACAACTGTTGGCACGGATGTATAGAATATAAATATGATAAAAATAATAAAAATACAGAAAGCAACACAGCACAAAAAGCTTGTCATGATCCTCTACATGAGCCAAACGTTCAAGTCAGCGCCGAGACCATTAGTTATCGCACACGAACTGCCCCTGACGTCAGAGTCGGGGCAAGAGGTCCCTCTCGATCCCTCTAGCCATAATGATAATAGTTGAATTAGCTGTGACAAACACTCCCATACAGTATGCATCTCTTCTCGTCTTCATCTATATACTACTATTTTCACATTTTCAATCTTTATTTACCTAGTAGTCGCCGTCATATAACTGCCTATGACATCCCTTCTCTGTCTATATTATCTCTATTATCAATAGTCATCAAAAGATTGCTACTGAAAGTTTGCCCTATAGATTATACAATTATTTGGGAATTATCTCTAAATAAACTTGTATATAAAATGTAAAGAAAGTGGTAAAAAATGTAGCTTACTTATATCATAATCTTTGCAAGTGTCTCTTAGGTCTTCAGTATTCTTAAGAACGGCACTTTCTATAATTCTTACTTTATTAATTTCATCGTAATATAGATGAGCTTTTTCCAACTCGTCGGACATATTAGAAATTTATTTTGATGTATCAAATTATCTTTAAATTAAGAACTATTAAGATGCGAGTTGTGTGTACTAGGTATAAGATGTTACTTAGCAACCGTTGACCCGACGATTAAACGACAATTAGGGAAAAGGTAAGGTGTGTCAATTGAAGGTATTTCGCTGCATTTCATGCACTGAATACACATGATATATTATATTCAAAATATCTGAATGTACTTACCTAGTATCGATCACAACTAAATATATATTATGCGATACATCATTGTTTCCAAAGGAAATTTCAAGTTTATACTTTGAGTTCGTCTTTAACCATCACGGATAATCGGCGTCATATAACCTCATGAGATAATATTAATAGAGATGGGATGCCATGGGCAGTTATATGACGGCGACTGGCTGTCTTTATGAATAAAGAAGGACGATGAGAAATCAGGGCTACCTTTGTCTATCTAATTTTGCATGCACATTGCGCAAAGAGAAATGAATGAGTCCTTTTTTATCTCTGTGTACTACGATATGTCACTGTTATAAGGAATTTAGTAGTAATTTGTGAAAATAGACCCAACAAGGTCTATTTTGACATGCTCTGTATGTAATCTACTTTACTTTGAGTTTGAGGTGTGTCCTGGAGCATTTTCCGTTTAAGTCTGTGGACTGTTGGACTGTCTTCTATTAGTACTTTCACCAATCTGTTTGGGTGGTTAATAATTCAGTACTTGTAAGATTATGTGTGTTGGACAATTTATCGACCGACCAGGTCATTTTCTCTTCTCCCTCCTTTTCAGTCTATATTATCTGTATGGACAAAAGAAAAGTGTCAAATATCATCTGTCATTTGTCAAGTTGTAAGGTCACTAACAAAACAAAGGTTTGGACAGTTTATTTTTATATTATTGTTATTTATTTAGTGTAAATGATTGTTAGGAATCGAGACTAAGTGTTTGAATAAGATATTAATTATTTAAAAGATCTTCTATAATGTTACTCTTGTTTGAAAGTTAATCATTTATAAAACCCCACTTGAATAATCATTATTAGTAAACAATAAACCAGTCCTAGTTTTCGATAAACAAATAATAAAGGTTTGGTCTTAATATTTTAGAAGTAATCTAATTGAATTATTTTTTGAATGCAGGTGCATCGCCACCCTATTAGACAACGAAGATTTTTATACGTAGGTATGATTTGTTAAATATTATTGGAAAATGGAAAGTTTAACGCAAAATGAAAAAAATATTTGGAAATGTTGGGATGATAAGACGCCCCGTGACGTAGTACGAGAAGCAGCCGCAAAGGGTACATACATAAATTTGGCCACTAAGTATTTAATGATAAAAAATTCATGGAATGAATCTACTGCAAAGGATTGGTTTACAGCTGAGGTAAGATTTCTGCATTCACTTGAACTTCGCAATTTCCATCAACAGACCCTTAAAATATAATCTAGAGATACAAATATCTGTAAATAAACAATTCCAATTGTATAAATAAAACTAATCACATACATCAGATATTTGATTAATCTATACCAATCTTAATACTGTAAAATATATGGAATATATTCTGTTGCACTATGTTTCTAAATATGTTGTTACTTTTGTAACACTAATACATTAAAGCTGAAGAGATTTTTGTTTGTTTGGCCTCTCGACCTACAAGTCGTATTTGGAAAATTCTCTTCTTTGTGTGATAGCTATATTCACAAGGAAGGTTAGCCTATTATTATTAGCATCATCAGTAGGAGTAAAATTACACAAGTCAACAGTGGGGTGCTGCTCATGTTAAATATATAGTTATTATAATTTAGTTTAGTTTAATATTTGACATTACGCAAGTGTTGTGAGTGTTCAATGTAGTCTTAAGTTAACATTTATATAATTTATTATAATGAATTATTAATTATATATGTTACGCTATTTCTGTTGTACTCATTGTCTTTTGGTGGAATATATTCTTATATCTATATATAAATATCTTTCAGTCTTAAGTCTGTGACAAACACTCTTTTATTTGTTAATTTTATTATTTATTGATTAATTTTCATTTATTTTGGATCAAATGCTCAGTTCATTATGCAATTCTTTGAATTTTTATAATATGAAATGTAGTGCTTATTATATTAAAAAAAAACTAACTTTAATTTGATTTCCATAGTGTCAACCATTATCATTAAGTTTTTATTAGTCTAAAACTGTTATATTCAGGTTAAAGCATGGACAGTTCAGTTACTGGCCCGGAAGCAAATATACAAGGTGCTGCACATTCTCAACAAATGTAATATTAATCCCGAAGAACACCTTATGACTCTCGCAAAAGTTGCCACCGAAATTGATTACAGAGATTTTATTGTTGAGCACCTGGAAAAGTTAGCCAAAGACACTAACGACATAGAGAGATGGGCCAACTTTAGGAGACATTGGAATCTGTTAAAATATCTTGAGAAGTCATTTGAGGTTGATGGCACATTTAAACAGAATAAAGTATTTGGTATTGGTCCAAGCCGAGTGTTTGTAAATGAAAGTGAAATTAAAGCATTGACAATAGAAAGGATTGAAGCATATCCAACAGAGTGGAAATGTAAAATAGCAACTGTGATATTTTTTGATACATTTGGTAAGCTCTTCAATGTGATTTATTTACTGTGTGAAAGTTTTTTAAATATGAACTTTAAGAAGTCACCAATTGTGTTGGCCCCATTCAGCTGCAATGCTGAGGAGGTGCCTCGCTCAGCTATTCTGTCGCATTTCATATGGTTTCGAAGTTTTTGGTGGACCTTTGGAGGAAGAAAGGTGGTTGTCATATCTGCATAACAGTTATGCATGTGTCTGTGGGTGTCGGCAGTTAATAAAAGACTCCGCATGCTGGTTTGCCATATTAATTATAAAAAAGCAATGGTTTAATTATCAATATAAAATTATATGTTAAATTTTCTTATTACAGAGTTTTCTTTATTAGATTTTTCATCTCCACTTCAAATGTGGAATCATTTGGTGGAACAAAACAAAGCTATGATTCTCATCAGATGGATTAACATTCAAATGTCTGAAGTCGTAAGAGATATGAACGCAAGGTACAATTTTTTCAACAATGACAACTTTGTACAGAAACTTCTCCATATCGACACTAAAGGCTTCCAAAGCGACGTTTTGGATACCTTGGATGAAATATTTCGCAAGTGGCCTATCACACCGGAAATGATTGATAGTGTGTCGAAAAGTGGCTGCTTTGAATACACAAAAATGTGTATATACGATACATTGTCTTCTTACGGTGTGATTGTGGACGGTGAGAAGAAGGATCTGCAGCGAATAATATCGCGCCTAGTGCGGACGCAGAATTTGAAAATAATCGATGAGATATTTTCCGAATCCTGCGCCACAATGAGCAAGCAGGAGTTTTATCTAGAGCTAGCCAAATATTGTGTCAAACATAAACTGTACAAGATGTTGACTGTTTGTTTTGAAGGCCATGTGCTGGATGTCGACCTGTCGAACGTAGAAGAGAGCGTCAGAGACTGCATCGAACTGTGGTTACTGTTCAAAAGCATCGAACAGACCAGCGATAGGCAGAGTCACGTTGTGCCAGTGTACAAGACGTGCCAACAAATAGCCCAAAATAACATAGATGACTACATCTCGTCTAATCCGTATTTAGTGCTTGGAATGATTCTGTTGGAGGACAACGCCAAATTGTTTGATATATTTTCCGAAGAGCAATACCTACAGTTCAAAGACTTTAAGTTATCGAATAAACGATACGAAAACAAGCTGCCTCATCTATTCAATATTTACAAGAAATATACAAAGACGAATGGCATGTACGAGCCCAAAGACGTAAACGTATACCAGTTGCTCTCGGGCTATCGCGGCTTGGATGTATCGAAAATATTCGAATTTCAAATAGTGAATGTGAATTTGAACAATTCAATTCCGGACAAAACGGACCGCCGCAGCTTGGGCAGTCTCATAGCCCACGAGATGGACGTGAGGGACATCAAACCGCTGTCGCAACGTGGTGTCGACATGCCAGACTTTGCCAACGAGAAACTCATCAAGAGATACGGATACGAAGCGAAGTTGAACCACATTTACTATCTGAAACAATACCGTCCGTGCAACGCGAGTCAAGCGTTTGTGTCTCAACAGTATTTGCTGTTCAATCGTCTTCAGGAGAAGAGTAGAAAGAGCGCGTGCTGTGAAGCGCACGCCCTCGCGCTGCAGAATTGGTACGACCCGGCCATGGCGGCATGCGCTATATCCTTTGTCGCCATGATAGGGTGTAACCCCACCAGGTGTCGTGTGCACATATCAGCAGCTAAAATGATTAAAAGAGACTTGATGATGCGCAAAGGATGGCTTGAAAATGAAGCTAATAAAATGATAGGAGACCTAATGTCGCAGCTGATCCAAAGTAACGATAGCGCAGCAAGGGTAATATTAGAAAAGTTAGAGGACATAACCATGTGGAACTTGGAGGAATTGAGAGAGAAGGACAAGTATATGGATATGTCTGTTGTGCTATATGAGTCACAGACGATGGTCAAGTTTGCAATGTTGCACAACTTGCCCTTACCGGAGGTGCAGCTGAGAGCGTTCTTGAAGGAGAACTCTTGGTTCAACTTTCTGCTCTTCGGTGACGTGTTCAGATATCCGCTGAACCAGATGCTGCAGTTGTCGCAGGAGTTCGAAAAGAGGTCTTACGCCGAACACCTTAAGTACATAATGATACACAGGGCAATCGACGAGGACAAGGACCAAAAATCTACAGCCAACGGCCACAGGAAACTTATGAGATTGAGCTCCGGTGAAGTGGTAAGTGTTTTTGAAATACCATGTTGCATTAGGAACTGTGAAGTTCCATGGGTAGGCCACATGGCCCACAGAACCGATAACCGTTGGGAAAAAGTGTTCTTGGGAGACGGATTGTTGGACGACCTCAAGTCCGTTGGACTGACGAGTTGACTAAGGTAGCGGGAAGCCGCTGTATGCAGGTGGCTAGCGACCATGATTATGGGGGAGGCCTGTATCGAGCAGTGGACGGCGTCTGGCTGATAATAATAAGAAACCATGTGTGTATGTCACTTCTCCATGAAGATATTGTAGGACGGCTTTAAGTGATATTTAGAAGGGCTAAAAACTATGGTTTTGTGTTACCGACATCTAGTTACGTCAAATAACAGTAATATTAATTTAGTGAGAGGTTGTTCCATGCTGCATTGCAGCAGGACTGGTCCGGCTCGACTGTACCTCTGGTCCACATGACACCGTCGTAGAGTGACAGCTATGCTGTGGTGTTTCGTGTAATTTCTGATTAGCGGTTGGCCCATTAGAGGGAAGGTCTATGGGTGTGTCGTCTTCATTCAAAAGGCTCCATGTATTCAAAGGCACTATGTAGTTATTGTACTACAAACTATGTACGTGCGATGAGTATGTTGGACAATAAATTATGAAATTTTACATACCAAGATATTTGTGTTCACGCATGCCACGTCTTTGTGTGCACGCTAATTAAAAAAATACGCCAATTAAAAATAACGACTAATGAATGATTTTAGTCGTTAAATTTCAAGTGTGATCAGAGATGTAGAACATTAGTAAAGTGGGTGGTGGGGTGGTCCCCCGAAAATACATACATTGTTAGCCCGCATACAAAGTCACTTTCCCGCGCCTGGCACGCGAGGCACGAGGTGCGTGAGAATGGTTTCCTAGTTCTTCTGAGACACAAGTCTAAGGTACTTAATACAGGGCCAGGCTAACGTGGTGTGAAGTTCTCAGATGTCATTATTATAATGCTTGAGCTTATCCAAATCTGCTGATAAAGCAAGAGTCAGTCTTTGTCATACGACGTACAACACTAATGTTATTCTCAGCCTGTCTTCAGTTGTCGCCGTTTCTATTTTTCGGCCTCCTGGCCGTCCCTCGCACAGATCACCGATGAGATTAGAGCAACCATGTTAAAACTACCAGTAGTAAACAATGTCACGAGATGAGCCTTCATCATGAAAGGCCAATTGAACTATATCAAAAGTTGCTTGTTTACTTACATGTCATAGAAAGTCATAAATAACGATTCCACAAAAAAATTGTCGCGTTAACTGATTCAGTGGCGCCAATTTCAAAATTTCCAAATGCTAAAATAAATAAGGTAATGAAGTACTTATTCAATAATAATGGCAAAGAGTTCCATTTTTTAAATTTAAACTTTTTTTTTATTTTTTTATTATTATATTTTTTTACAAGTGGCCAGTTCTAGAAAAATTCAATTTGACCCTCGTAACGTTGTACACTACAGAGTCCGACCCAAAGCGTGATGATGGAGTTCTCATCGTGCATGTGGATGGGGCACGAGCTGTGGGAGGTGGCGGCAGCGTGCCACGGGCCCGACGACCCGCCGGCGGCGCTGCTGCGGTCCGCCGAGCAGTACAGAGAGCCGCTCCTCGTGCTCATAGCCAGCTGCTACGAGGTAACAAACTATATATAGTATAATGATACTTAGGCACATCCAAGAAGGCAACATCAAGCATATGTTACTTGGCGTATGAGATTCCAACGTAATGAGTATAAATAAAATTTCCTAATTTAAATACGACAGACTATGTAACCACATAATAGTCTTATCCGGTTATACTTTCTAGATTCTGATGACTACAAAACTAAGAATAAGTCGAAGATATATTTTTTTAAACTTTTTTATCTTGTTACGCCAAGGAAGTATAACTTCTAACGTTTGTAACTAAGTCCATACACACACTTTTCTAAATCGTGTAAGATTTGTACGGTTGCAGTACACTGCAGCTGCACAAGTTGCCACGCAACAAATTATTTTTATTACGTGATAGAATGGTAATCTATAAGATTCGGTGGCATCTCACATCCTTCCGTGTTATCATAATATTTTTTCCAGCCGAATGCGGTTGACACTCTGTGGGCGCAATGGATACTTTCGGCCGTAGAACTTAAACTTCACAAACGCGAAGAGCTACAGGCGGAGATCGCCCAGAAGTCCTCCGCACAGCTGTTACAGAAGATTGCCGAAGTGTGTCTGCTAGAGGGATATTTAACAACATTACACGAATCTATACTCATATTTATGCAGGTATGTCTTTATAGTAGGTACCATCGAACATACTCAGTCAATGCCTCGAAACCGTCCGTATAAAAGATGTCTATGTCATAATAAACTTTGTAAAAACAAATTAAAATGCGTGGAAGGTTTTGACGACTTAAAATATTTTGAAATTGTATTTTTGTTAATCAATGGCAGATACTTAAACAAGACTAAGTTGAGCAGGCGGAGTTTTCTGTTCACTGCAGACGCCCATAATGTTTAAACATTTATGTAAAGATTGTGCAGATGTGATCCTCCCTTTTCCTCTCCGAAACATACTACTGGACACGCAGACCGCACGAAAGTTCCATAACAGCAAATTGACAGCAACATAGCTGCCATTTTGCTGTGATCTCGTGTAAGCGAGAGGTGCCGTCCCTATTGCGGCACAACCAGGGAGGTATCTGTCGTTCATGCGACACCACCGTAGTGACAGCTATGCTGTCGCGTTTCGTGCGGTTTTATCTGTAGCCTATGGCCCACTGGAATGAGGGAAGAAAGGAGGACAACGCACCTTCATGATGAAAATAATGCGCACCCCTAAGGGTCTTGGTTTGCTCGTTTACACGTGTACTATAAACAAAAATAATGCGCACCCCTAAGGGTCTTGGTTTGCTCGTTTACACGTGTACTATAAACAAAAATAATGTGCACCCCTAAGGGTCTTGGTTTGCTCGTTTACACGTGTACTATAAACAGAAATTTCCAACGCCTGAAAATTGATAAATGATGACATTTATGATCTACATGAAAAAGAGACTTTTTGCGTTTCATTACGTGGCTACGAGATCTAGTTCACAATTTAAAGTACTTAATGATACTCTTTAAGACCGTGAAACTTTTATTGCATGTTTACTTAAGTAACTTTTGAAATAATGAACATACAAACAAACTCTCCATCTTTATATTATTTCTATAGATAGATCCCTCTACCTATAGATAATAGCTCAGTCATGTTCGAACGTCCACTCCTAACGTTGCTTAAAGTAAATTTACGAACGACATGACCGGTTATGAAATCCTGGTTGTACTTCTAGGACAGTCCCCTTGTACTGCTGACGTCTTTCCTATACCGTTGCATACGTCAACGTACCTTCGACATGGAGACGACGAAGTACCTCACCAGCTTCGTCCACCATTGCCAGCGGAGGTACAGTGTGGACACCAACGGCTTCCCGTGGGATCTGTCCAAGGAGTCCCTGCAGCATATAGCGGTCGCTCTGATCAAGCTAGCGCTGGAGCACTGCTTCGATAGCGCACATCATCAGAAGGAACTTCTCAGATGTTTGAAAGTAGTCGGTTTCGAGAGAGAGCTCATGGGTGAGTAGGAGTCATAAGTGAGGTGGATATCACCATTATTGGGCTGCTGAATGACCATCGTCACCATTATCAGCCTTTATCGGTCCACTGCTGGTAATGTCTCTCTCAATGAACACCAAGATGGCCGATCTACTGCTACTCGCATCCATCCCGGACCAGCTACTGCGCGGAGATTGTTTTCCCACCTGGGGAACGGTCGACTAACACTTCGTTTTCCTAAACGCTGCCTCCACTCCAGAACCTCATTGGCCCATCTGCCATCTGTTCCTCTGTGTGTGTGACCAGCACATTGCCACATCCGGGAGCTTATTCTTCCCGTGATATCGGAAAATTTAGTTCTCTGCCTTGTGATTTCGTTACGAATTCTATCTGACAAACAAACACCCAATTCAATGATCGCCGAACTGCCGCAAACTTGCGGACCAGTGCTAAATTAAGACGCCATGTTTCGGCCCCGTAGGTCATCACGGGGAAAACGCATCGGTTGAAGATTTTTGTCTTCAAGCTCATCGGTATTGAAATGATGTTATTAAATTCTTTTAATTTTGTTATCCGTCATTTTAGTAAGAGGTAGAGTAGAGTGACTGCGATCCTGATGAGTTTCGTGCGGCTTGAGAGTTTCCGATGGCCCATTGGAAGACAAGGATTGGGATAGAGGGATGGAGGCGGACAACACAGCTGCATAATAGTTATATGGATGTCTATGGGGGTTGGCAGTCCCCAAAAGGTTGCGACTGCTCGTTTGTCACCTTATAGTATAAAAAAATCGAAGCGAAGATAGATTTATTGAACTATGATAATACTGGATTCCTGCCTCTCCCGTGCAATGTTGATCGGCTATCGTGCAGCAATCGTACTCCATTTTTATCGAAAATGAAACAATCAAGTCACTAAAACAAACTCCTCTCTATAATTTTATTCAAAAGAATCTTAACGTTTCAGTTCCGTCCCCCAATTTCTCAACACTGTACGATATACTGGAAATATCGATGAGAACATCCCTAGTTGTGAACGTATCGAACATGATGTCGGACTCCGGCAGTCAATACCTAGTCGAGTGCATCGAGAAGTACACAGCCAGCGCGGACTACGACGTCGCTACCAAGATTGCGAAGTTGGCGCAACTGCCCGTTGACGAGATTCTGATAACCGAATGGACCCGAAAATTTACGAAAATCGACGACGATATTCGCCAAGTCGAAGAAGACGTACAGGAGAAAAGTTACACGCTCATTTTGGCGAGAGCCAGTGAAGCGTTCTTAGACGCGGGAGTTTCCTTCGCCAAGGCTGTCTCGTTTCTCCAAAATATTGCGGATTCTATAAACGATCTCGAGCAGAAATTCTACGCGTACAGGATTATTACGAACTGGTTTAAAGAGAACCGCGATTGTGGCGAGAAAAGAGAGCATATTGAGCATAAAATGTGGGATGCATATTTCTCGCACTCCGGCAGTATCTATCTCAACGACCCACAGACCACGTTGCAATTCGTGCTGAACAATCAAAAGTTGCCGTTAGACACCAAAGGCACTGAAGGTACGTTCGCGATGACCTTGCACGAGATAGAAGTCGAGTCTGACGTAATGAACATCGAAAATATCGTTGTGATAGAGAAACGAGAGACCATCGAGAAGTTTCGAAGAGGAGTGAACGGTTTATTGGAATTGAAGCTTGTGGTGGAAGCGTTCCGGCTGTCCGCTTTGTACAAGATATGCGACGAGCAAGAGTACAGGCTGGTGTGCCCCGTGGAGGTCATGCGCACGTGCATGCAGCTAGCCGAGGGCACGCGCTCGCCCTACGAGCTGCCCACGGGTCTACGCCTAGTTATTTCATCGCCTTCGCTCCTAAACAAATTATCAGGTAAATTATTGACTGTTACAATATAGGCTCATCAGGCCGATAGTTTTTACCTTCGTCATAAAAAAGGGAGGCTTCCTAGCCGGGATATGTACCCTTCATGCGTCACTGGGACGAAATATTGTACCGCGAGCGTAGACAAGGTAGTGCCATGCTACATTGCAGTGGAATTGGGCCGGCACGACGGGGGAGGTACCCCTCGCTCACTCGATACCGCCGTAAAGTGACATCTACGGTATATATATTGACGGGCTAACATAATGTCGTTACTTCGAAACCATCAACTAAAATGAAATTCGCACACCATGGTCACCATGGTCGGAGAAAATCAATACAATTTTTTTTGCCTTTTTGCTCTCATTTTGTAGTATTTTTAGCATTATCTTATGATATCTTTGCTCTTGGTTGCTGGGTAATTTTACTAAAAGTGACTTTATATAGAGGGACGGAAATAGGGTTACATTACACCAGGGGAGTGCGCGCCACTTGATTTCAATTTGGAATTATTTGAATAAATATTTTTGTGCGATTCATTTTCACACTTTAAGGTTAAAATTTATCGCTTTTAATATAATACTTTTAATTTGTGTTTGTTTGATTAAAATAAACTGATTATGTGTGCATTTGAAGTCATTTTTATAGTAGGATGATGTCAGATGTTACTTATAATATGCGACTACTGTCAAGCTCGTCGTTTTCAGCGTCCCGCGCTTGCGAGGCGAGTTTCGAGGAGCTGGTGGTGATACACGAGCGGCAGGACGGCGAGGGCACGGCGCACCTCGCCGCCAGGGAGGAAGCTGACCGATTGTCCACGCTGGAAGCGCTCGCTGTTCGAAGTGGCTTTGCCGTCATCAAACAGGTTAACAATACTCTATCGCGGTTTGTGAGTAGCTGGTGGACCACAAGGGAGGGTGAAAAGAGGGCAACGCATCGGCATAGTAAATAAAAAATCCCCGATAGCTCCTTTGCCTCCCCCCATAATATAAAATATGTAAGTAAACGAATTGCATTTCAAAATATTTTCCTTGTAATATTTCTAGCAACTTCATCTTTTTTAAACTTAGCATATAAAAGTATTCGACGGAGTTGTACGAAAGAAACTTTGGGCTACATTACCCAGCTGAAAGATAGGGATAGATGGGCGTCTGCTGCTTGTTTTGCAATCCATACATGTCTTTGGATGTGGGCATGCGAATGTGTGATTTAGTGGTGAACTGCCTGCTTTACGCAGATGATGCAGTTCCTTCAGGCTCCACTCCATCTGAGTTACTAACACCATTCACAATCATGAAAGATGATTGTGTATGGTGTTAGTAACTGTATGGTGTGACTTACAAATGAATGTCAAGAAAACTTAAGTTTTAGTATTTCATAGAGAAATAACCAGAACGGACGTAAGAGTAGTGGTCGATGACGTAGTGACGGAGCAAGTCAATGAATTTGTATATCTTCGTTGTGCTTTTAGCAGGGCTGGAATGTGCACCGCAAATGTCGAAAGAAGAGCGGAGCGAATGGAGAGTTAGGTACATTGCTTAAAAGCAAAGCTTCATGCCTACTCTGGCACAAAACTGTGCTTTTAAGCAATTTACCTAACGCTCCATCTTGCCGTGCAAAATTATGTGCTAAACCCAAAGTTATTGCATGGAAGTGAGAGTTGGGTATGTCAGAAAGTGCACGAAAGTAGAATAAACGCGGTCGAGATGAGGTCATCGCGAAAAATATGTGACGTTACCCTCGCCGGCCGTGTCCGCACAATGTGAGAGAAGGCTTAGGTATGAAAGAAACTGTCCGTGTAAAAAATGAGAAAGGGCATGCTCCGTTGGTCCGGGCATGTGGACAGAATGGCAGGTGAAAGGTTACCAAGGCATTAGTTATTTATGTACAATGCGAGGGGATGTAGGTACCGAGGAAGACCAAGACTGACATACCACGATCAGATTGATCGGGTACTGTCCTGGTGTCATATGTCTTCGCAACCAGCGTGTCTGTATGAAGGGAGTAATGAATGTGGAGGAGGCAAGGCAGGTCCGTAAATAACGTGATGTACGTTCTCTCTGCCTACACTTTATGGAGCTGGCGTAAAGGTGTGTTGTTGTGTTTAAACGTACCAAAAAAAATTCGTTGTCCGGAGTCGGAAAAATGTTTTGACCAGTAATAAATAACAAATGTTTTTGAAAAAAAGACGATGAAATACATATTATTGGTACATCTGCTAGAATCAGAGGAAATTAAACCGACCTAACAAATTTATAATCTTTGCGAATTGTTTGGCAGTAAAGTTTATTTATTCATTTTCAAAAATCAGTGTGCACCTACCTACTACTTCTGATGTATTTGACTTAATATTCGTTAAAAAATTGCTGTGCAGGTTGCCAGCTATTTCCGTGTAGCGCTACAGATCGGCTGGGACTACCTCTCGGTGCTGAAGAACCAAAATCGTCCGCTGGACTTCATAAACCTGGTGAGCGGGCGCGCGCGCATGGGGCTGGCCAACCTCGTCTTCAAAACCTTCAACGTGCCGTCCAAACAAGTGAGTGTTGTGGTACTTCTGTTATTCTTCTTCATCATCATCCTTCAGTGACGCATTCGTCCGTACAGACTACAGCACACAGTTGGTTGAAAGTTGACACAGATATACATGAGGATATGGAATTAGTAAGAGGTAGTTCCATGCTGCATTGCAAAGTAATTGGGACGGCACGACAGGGGACATACCTCTCACGCACATGACAGCATCGTAAAGAGACAGCTATATTTTCCCGTCTCATGTGGTTTGTGAGTAGCCGGTGGCTCATTGGTGGAGAGATGGAAAGGTGGGGAACGCATCTGTATGAAAACAAAAGTGGGCATCAGTCTTTGAAAGCTCCGACTTCCATTTTGTCCCAATTTAATTAAAAAAAGAGGAAATTGTCAATGACTAAAAATTTGCATTGGCTCTGGATGACATTGAATTGACTATCGTTTAATATACCTTTATTTTATTCATAAACATCTTCATATCTGTAAGACAGCAAATAAACTCAAAGCACGAAACTCGACGGCATAACTGTCACTTTAGAGATTTACCGCCTTAAATGTGTCGTGCGATCAAGAGGTAGTGGAGAATAGAGGTACCCCATTTGTGCCGGTCCTCTTTATTTGGCTGCAATGTAAAGGCACCTATTTGCAAATTTTCACACGACTGGAACTCTTCGAGCCAACACCTACAAAGAAATCTTATCGACCGTAATGCCCTTCTTCCACAGATCGCGGAGTATCTCTGTCGCGAGCTGGTAGCCGCCATAATATCTCCGCATCTGGTCAAAACTTCCACGTTCAGACAAAAGGAGCACTTCCAGTACACGCTCTGGGGCCACGTGCTGGACTCCGACATGGAGATGTTCTTGAACATGCGACCCGACGCGTGCAGTCACATTGGACGTCTAATCCTGGACCATCTGATGGCATTCCAGAAGATATACAAAGTGACCAACCCGACGCAGATAACGGAAGACACGTTAGACGATAGTAATCTCGATTTGGAGACGTTAATCGATGAGGAGTATCAGAATATCGATGGCGAAGAGATAAAATCGATTCTGACGGAGGAGGGGACGCTCATGTCCGCGGAGACGGAGTCCGTGTACTCGGTGGCGTCGATGTACGCCGGCAAGCAGTCGAGGGAGTCCCGCAGGAATTTGTTCGATGTTTCAACGAAGAGCAATGTTCACATACGGTATGAGATCAAATCGAATGTAAGGCAGATTACGAAAGGCGCCAAATTGTCCACCAAACAGGTTAGTCTCATCTTATTTTATATAGATTAAAGAAAAATTAAGTTACCAATTCCGTTTCACTTTCTCATTTGTGTAATTTTCACAAACATTGAAACAGTTAATAACTAATTTGTAAGCTACTAACCACATAAAAGTTTTTAGTTTTCAAATTTCAAAGTTTAGAAAGTTGTAGGTCACTTCGGTATCGTATTGACCTGATTAGGCAACATTTGCACAAAACGTGTATTGTGATATTTATGGATGGTACAGGTGAACATCATTTGTATCGAGCTGCTAGTGGTGGCGCACGAGTGCTTCACGTGCGCTTGCGACACGGAGGGCGTGGCCGTGACGCTGCGGTCCGCGCAGGCGCTGGCGGCGCGGCTGCTGGCGGCGCGCTCGTGGCGCCTCATGGTGCGCCTGCTCACCGGCCTGGCACGCTACACTGAGTGCGCCTACATCCTGCAGGTACCTACAGCATCTACTATTCAGTACTAGGAGAAAAGATGTCAGAACATTATAGGATTCGCAGGGACATTTGGAATAAACACAGTGGCGTATTTAGTCGCAGATGAAGGCATTGCCCGAAACCTTGCACTAAAAGGGGCACTGGGACGCCTGATTTATCTTTGAGAATTGCTACGCCAAAAGGGCCTGATGCGACTCCGTCTAGACCTACTATAGCTCTATTCCGCTTATACTGACACTATAAACATAAAAAAGTTAAAGTAATTTGAAAACTTAGATTGAATGTCACTACAGATATATTTTACATCGCTTACAGGCGTTACGTGAAAACCACCAGTTCGAGTTCCTTCTCGGACAATTCGACTACATGCTAGGACAACAACAGGACAAGATAGCCGAATTCAAGCATGGACTCCTCGACTTCCTGAAGACGCACTGTCCGGGTGACACGGATACGTACATCATGGTCGCCCTACACTTCAACATGTACGCCGAAGCCGCGAACGTCAAGAAGAAGCAAGCGCTAGCGTTGATCAATGATCTGGAAAAAATGGCCGGGGATTCAAAGTCGCCAAAGAAAGAGAAACAGGTGTGGCTCCAGATACATGATAACGTCCCGACGCGGTCGTTGCTGGAGACGGCTCTGAACCACTGCACGGACGCGGCGGAGCTGTACCTGCAGGGCGGCTGCACCGGCGCCGCCGGGGAGATGGCGCTGCTGGCGCAACAGGTGGCGCTGCAGATGTCGCTGCTGAACGCTTCGCCAACGAGACTCATCCTGAACAGGTCCACGGGACAGTTGTACAGCCTCATTAGTGAATACTTAAGGTATGTTATATTCACATTTTGATTTTTCACTATTAATCCAGGTTAAGTGGGGAGAACCCCACCACGGTTCAGGCTTTGTCGTGGCGGTGGGGCTCCGTCAGTACCTTAGGGGTCTGACCAGCCGCTTAGGTGCTGATATGCAAGATGGTTGCAACCGTATAAACACAAGTCAAATGTACACTCTAATATTTAATTTCCACTGTGAACTATATTCCCACAGACTGATGCAAATTCAGAAAATTAAGATATACATAAAACCAGTCCGTAAGTATTCAAATGAAATACAAATGCATATATTGCTCAAACGTGACCGGTGTTGGGTGTAATGAATTTGTTATGCCTTTATTTTTGTATTCCATCGTAAATATCGGCAACTTCGTTACGGTCTTGTTAGACGAGTGCGTATTACCATTATCTTGAAACTACACTGGCAAATGTTTAGCTGGTGCGTGTGTGTCAAATGGTTTGAAGATTTCTGGTTTGTCCAGCTTGTCGTTAAAGCAGATTAACGATGGTGCCATAATTATATTTTTGGAAGTCTGTCCCAGGCTGTGTTTGGTACAAAAAGTTGTACTCTGTTGGGTACAAAAACCTTTCTAGATGTTTTGTTGTATATTGTGTTATTGCATAATTTAAAGGGGGTCGTCTCAAATGCTTATTGGTATTAAGGACGTACAGTTCCTGGAGGCTAGTAGCATTATAGAGCCATCAGTATTTTGTAAGTCTCATTGAGAAGACCCCTTTGTCGTCGCTGTTCTAGGGAGTTAAGGCTAAGGATTTTAAGCCTTGGAACATAGCATTTATTACTATATTGTGTTAATCTATTATTCCATTCGATCGTTCACCTGTTGGGAAGTCGGTCTCCGTGCAGTAGCTGTTCCGGAACTGATGCGAGTAGCAGTAGATCGGCCGTCTTGGCGTACATTGAAAGAGGCCTCTGTCCAGCAGTGGACCGATAAGGGCTGATAATGATGATGATGTTAATCTATTATGCAATACACACGTGTACGTGTGGCTCCATGGAGGATCTGGTGGCGTGCGCGCCGAGCTTGGCGCGACGCAAATCATCATATTTTCAAAACCAAATTTCCTTTAAAAATATATAACGCCGTTAGTTTTAGCCTTATATTTGTCATCGCGTGTGTTGTACTATATTGCTGACTGCGCGCTTGCCAGTTTCATGGAGGGGCTCGTGGCGGGTGCGGGGCTGGGGGCGGCGTGGCGAGAGCTCGCCTACCGGCGCGTCATGTCGCACGACCAGCGCTACCTGCGCGATTGCGTCGCCTGCCGCCCCGACCTGGCGCAGTACTGTCTCGACAGGTACCACATACTTTTGCAATCCCGACTTAAAGAGTACCTAAATCGCAGTGGATTTAATTGTGGACAAAATATTTAATTACGATTAAGTCATTATAAACAAATCTTTTCTATCATCTGTCAGTCATTTATCGGAACATATTCCGCACTTTGAGCGAACTAATAACTCTACGAGTTTACTATTACAACGTTAGTACCCGTCATAATTTCTCGTCTGCCCCCTTCACTTTTACATTATAGAAAAACGGTGTTAAGCAAAGGGTACCATCTCAGTCGAGCCAGTCCAGTTCCATTGCAAAACAGCACTTGCACAACGTGTTATAAAATTGTACCATCACACAGGTACAAGCTAGAAAAGAACAAGACGCCACAGTCGCAAGCGGCAGCTGCAGATCTGCGCTCGCTCCTCAGATGACGCCTGCCTGTGCAACACAGATGTCAACCCCTAAGGGTAGTCACTAAGCAATAAATATTGTATCATGTTGTATCGATATACTAATATATGGCTTCGATTTTATCATATTATTGTTATTTTGTTTATTACTGTGATATTCTAAACCTGACTGAGAAAAGTGTATTTTTGTAAGTTGTAGATTTAAATAAATGAATTTAATGGTCATTCTTTTGTTTTAGTTTCTATTATGTTAAATTTTATTTTTAGTCAGAGGTAGAGCCATGCCGCATTGCAGACGACCTCCGACGACAGGACAGAACATACAGGTACTTCTCGCTCACGGATGGCAACACATCCGCATGATAACAATTATTACGGATTTATATGGGCGTCGGTAGCCGTCGAAAGGGCGCCAATTTCTCGTTTGACCTTGTATAAAATAAAAAAACTATAAAATAATAGTATATGGTTTAGGGAATTCATAATTACGGTTACTCTATCTTAGGTTAGGTGTGCACTAGTCGCCCACCATGGTTCAAACCTTGTCGTGGCGGCGGGGCTCAGTACCCGGGGGTGAATCGAGACACCGTGGACGAAGTAAACTGAATCGAAGAGGAGGCTGCTCCTTTTAGGGGTACAAGGAGCAGCCTCCTCTTATAAGAAGAGCGAACAAAAGAGAAAATGAGGCGGCGCTATTGTGCACGGGGCAAGGGGCGAGGACCCCATCCTCACTATTGCACTGTTTCAGAGTAGGTGTGGAAGTGGAGTCGGGCCCTCAGGGAGCTGACTAGCCGTAACCACACCACAGACGACACTGATGGCGTTCGCAGTGGTTCTCGTGGATATCCGATACTATGGCGTACCGCGAGCCCCATACACCACTAGACCCCACCCAGGGCCAGTGAAGGCGCGCAAATGACTTTCCCCGCGTCAACAAAAAATAAATAAATAAATGAATCGCCTGTGGTGCACAGGCGATTCATTTATTTTATATTACATAACCGTGCGTCCGTCGCCTGTGAAGAACGTTAGTCGCGTAGGGTCCTGGGTTCTCCATCCCCAGGTCGGGCAACTGTTATTAAATGTTTCTGAGATTAATCTGACCACGCATTACATTGTCCGGGATTGGAATATGCCCGATGTGGCCATAGGCTTGCCACCTATGACATCATGGACCGCAGTACCTTGGTTGATCTTAGGTGTTGAAGTATATCTATTGGACTTTTGAGTATGGATGTACTAGCACACCTCTGTCTACCTCTTCGGTTTAACAAAAAAAAGATATGTACTAGCCACGAAAAATGTATAAGAGAAGATAAAATATCTGCCCCTGTGATGATGCATGTTTTTCTATGGCTGGCGACTAAAACTGACTGTGGGCCATCAATCTCAAATGAAACTGTAATGGAGCAGGATATATGAGTACTTGTAACAATTTTTTTTATGAAAAATCATTGAATTATATATTTCAAATACCAGTTATTACGGATTTAAATGTTTCTTATTAAAACAGGACGAGGAGAAAATATTAAAAAAAAAACAACATAATCATTTACCTTTTAATTATGTATAAATAAAATGAACCCAACACAAGAATTATAGTACATATAGAGAGAAATTCTAAAGCCCTAATTTAGGGTACAGGTGAAAAGAACGTCAGTCCTTCTAATACTCAAATACACAATTAGGTAACACAATACCGTTTCGATGGCGAACTGGTATGGTTATAAAAATATATTACTATAAAATTAGTCCCACAAGACGTATAGAATCTAAAAATTATTGATCCCACTGAATATTTCGCCTTTTATGGGACGCGAAGTTCCAAGATGTAAAGTAAAAATAAATAAAAAATACAAGCGAGCATTGAAACAGCTGTACGAGATTCTAAAAAAAATATTTAAAGCAGACTTAATACTATTCACCAGCGATTATTTTGCATTAATCTTAAATCACATTGCTATGAAGGTTTACATGTTTTAACATTTTATATATTATCTATTTGTATAACAAACATTCATTCGTTCAATAGTACATAATGTAAAAGGCATGATTTTTGCATTATATTTTGTACACAAGGCTCCAAAGATGAAGATTTTATGAGGTATAGTTTAAAAATACAATACTCTGTTACTTGGTAATGGAATGTATTATGATATATAAATACCAANNNATATATATATAATTTTGAAACTACGAACCATGCCAATTATTTCACGAATATTCAGCGTCATAATAGCATGACATAATTATAATTTTAATAATTTAAAGCCACTTTTAGTATTGTAAATTTACATTTGATAACGCGAAAAATAAAAGTGGCTTAGTCCTTCATTTCACAAATGTTAAGTCTCATATTTTCATAGCGCGTAATGTTAAACATGCTTATTTAAGTGTACTTATTAAAATTTTGCTATATTTAGGAAATTAGCCATAGACGCTACTTGTTCCCCATGTGTATAGTGTTGTAAAAATATTTATAAATCGTTCATAACATATTATAATACTGGTAACACTTATCTGTTGTTTGTATTTAAAATGTTAACAGGTTAAAAAAGAACTAACATTGGCAAATAATATCGATTAAAGTCAGATGTTACATAAACTGGCAAGAGGAGGTATGTATAACTGTTTAAGAAATATTATTCTTTCATTCGTAGACGTTCATATACACATTATTTTAATTACAATTGCTACAAATACCTCTTAAGTTACAACACACCACAGCCAGATATTGAATTATGAAAAGTAAAACAATTAATTATGAGATATTAAGCTGATCAATGGTAATTTTGTCCATATGCAATACATACGAGTATAATTCTAAAATACGGTTTAACAACTGTGTTTCAATAATTGGTACACTTCCCAAGACAAATCTACGCAGGTTCATGATGTAAGAAGAATTAGAGGAATTCAGAACACTTTACTTTTGATATGTTGCATCGTTCCACTCAATTGCTGGAGTTTTTTTTACTTATTGTGGGAGCGATAGCATTAAAAGGGGCGGAAATGTCTTTTAGGAAACCGAGCAAGCGCGCGCTATTTAATTTGAATATCAGGAAGGAATTAACTTCATAAATATTTCACTGCGCGTGTTTTTCACACTACACTGTATTGTAATGCAGCATCTTAAGTTATGATATCAAACGGTGGACTTTTAGACATTTGTATTGTTTTGTTTAAATTAACCAAATGGGAAGTGATGGAAAATTACTGTCGAAACGTTTGCAGGCGATTTAAATATATTGTACTAAGAAATGAATAATTAATCTATAAAGTATTATACATCTGTTAGTAGGGCCAATGAAAATGCCGTAACACTAACTGAAAATTATTCTAAATTGTACATTAAAAACATGTTGGGTTTTTTTTATAATTGACGCATGCTGTGCCTCGTTATAAACTAATTATTGTACTTATTTATATACTCTAGAGTATGTTTATGATGATAGTGAAGACAAACGAATTGCTTTTCGATTGAGCAATTTAAATGTGAGTTATACTCGAAAGCGATAAACTCGAATGAACGTTAATATTAAAATAAGGGAACGTTTTGAACATTCTGCTATTATTAACAAACTTAGACAATTGTCGCACGACACCAAGATGGCTGCAAGACCAGCACCACCGCTGCGTTAATCACCCGAGGATTTATATGGGGCCTTACACACGCCGCTGCCGTCGTGGTGTCGTGTGAAAGCAGCTTAAGACTCATTCACCCTACAGTCTACACGCATCACAGTCTTCGCACGTTACACATATTCTGTTACTGAGCGTATCCTTAACAATATTTACATTCAACTATTTACAAATCTTTGATAGACCTCTATTAAAATTCTATATTTTCTTCTAAAGACCTAGGCAATGTCGATTTTCGAACTTCACTTGTCTGTTAGTACAATATCAAATAAACGTTTATAATGTCAATACACGTAATTTTAGATAAATATATTATTACTATTATAGAGACAAGATATGCTCTAGGCAAGATGTCAGAGCACATTACGTCGACACAAGAACTCATAATTCTTGTCAAATAAAACTTACATTAGCCGTGAGTACGCTGAATGATTCAATTGAATAAGCATATAAATGTTATACGTATGTTCGTGAACACTACCAGTGCATACCAATTGTGTGATCGACATCAGAAATTCTGTTGTTTATGAAGTTTCTTTCAAAATCATTACATGTCCTGACACGTAACTGTGTTTGTGTGTGTACACCGAGTGAGGGGTTAGCTGCGCATGTGTGCTACTGGGGAACCAATCTCAACTGCCGCCCGATACGCGTCACCCTCCCGCGTCCTGCCCTCGCCCCTCCGATACCGTATTTCGTACTTCTGTGCAGTAACGGTCAGCGCTATACTTTCGTACCGAGACCTATACCAGCAGGAAAATATAGATTAAACATTTTTAATTTAAAAAAGGCATATACATAAAACAAATCACCGATCAGCAGTAGGCATTTACATGTAGTATGTTCATCTGCTCTCATCGATTAGCCTGAGACGAGATCCGTACCCAACAGAGAATGCGAAGTGTCGATCATATGTCGAGGGGTGTACACATTATCATATATGCATTAGTATACTAAGCATTGATTAGGATATTCGCGTGAGCGTCTACACGATATGCGTGACCCGATACGTGTGTCGTTCTTCTAGAACAGTCTGTATGGTGCGGTGCACGTTCTCCGGCAGGTGGTCCAGCAACATCCGCGGCATCACCTGCAGCTCCATGAAGTCCTCAGCGCACGCCCACCGCATCTCGTACGTGGGCTCCTGAGTACGCACTTTCCTGAAAATATAGTCGACATTTCGTTCAAGAACTTTGCTATGTGTTATACAATTATTTTTTTGTGTCCATCATAAAATTAAGGATTATAAAAGCTATGTTATGTATTTTTGACACTGTTGCAGTAAGTATTATTATATGGAAAAGTAATTTCTTAAAGTCCATATCAAGTAGGTTGAATGTTAACAAATATATATAATAATATGACAAAGATGAAGAGTTTGTTTGTTTGAACGCGCTAATATCTCTACAAGTCGGATTTGATAGATATTTTTAATGAGGATGGTTATACGCCACCATATACGACCAATAGGAGTTACGGGGGTGAAATCAAGGCGCTAATTAACACATATATGACACATTCAGAGCAGCTATGCTGTCGCGTTTCGTACAGTTTTTCAATTTCTGGTAGCCCATTGGTGGGGCAACACTTTTATATAACAATTATGCGGATGTCTCTGGGCATCGATAGTCATTAGAAGGCTCTGAGTACTCATTTGTCCCCTAATACTATAGGCACATACAATGTGAATATTATAGAATCATTATTACCTTTCTTCTTCAGTCTCACTATCGAAAAGACATGTAAATAACAAGAAAGTTCGAAAACATTCAAGACATTATTGAACAAAACATTGTACTGACATTTAAGTTATATGTCATTTAGTGAAACAGCAGATTCGTCTTCGTGATGATTTATCCGTAAGTCAGGATATACTTTATATAATGTTTTTATTAAGATTAACGCATAACTCACTTCTCGATGCCCATGCGCTTGCGTCGCAGGATGTGTAGGATGCGGCCAGGCGTGAACAGGCGCGCGGACGAGAAGCGGCGCGCGAACACGTTGCGCGAGAGCAGTGCCGCCTCCTAAACACGCATAACATATTGCTTCGTCTTACAGGGACGGTAATCGAAATATAGCACTGCAACTGTCATATCTCCAGAAAACATAGACGTTAAACGGGTGCTACATTACTAAATCATAACCCAAAAATACACATTTCAGCCACTAGTTGGCATGACAGTCTCATCACACGTATCTCTGTACCACATCAAAAATGTTGAGCGGCGTCATGGCGCTACTTATAGCGAGGAAAGGCAGCCAGAGACGTTAGGTTTCACAACTATCAATTCAGGTCGTAGACGATCAATTATATTGCGCAAAATTACGAATTGTGCTAGTTAACATTGCACAATGATTAAGAGTCAATTTGAGATACTTTTATCGCTCATTTTAATTAATCGTCTAGGAACCTTAGATTTTAAAACTAAAACATTATTACACTAGCTATGAATGGCAATACGATTTATCGAATCGAATGGAAATGATCCCTAACACTTTAGCACTGACCCCAACCTGCGTGGTATCTATTGTCAGTCTTCTGGTTGTTGCAGTTTATGCTTCATACTTTCATACGTCTAAAAGGCCGGACATAATTCTTATAAAAGTTACTGCATTATTTCATGATATAATCATTATTCATTAGTGTACACCAATTAGATCGATACTATTTAATATTCCAAGAAATGATATTTTCTAGAAACTTTAAGTACAAAAAAAAAAATGCGACTTCATTCTATTCAGAACATATTATGAAATGATATCCTCACCATGAGCTACAAATACATGTGATATCACATCAATTTTGATTCTAGTTAGACAAGGAGCAGAACACAACAGATCTCGATCCCGTTGCTAGGCGAAACTCCCATGTTGCCGAAGTCAGAGTATATCCTTTGTGTAGCCTGCCCAGCCCCAATCACCATAGACTCCACACCAAAATATACCATAAGTCGGGGCAAAAAAGGGCAACTGGTGAGCATAGGAGGCCCTGCCCTGCACAGGAAGCTCAATGGGCGTTTAGCCCTGTCGCTGGTTGCAGTGAAGGGATATCCCTATTCTCTTCCCTGCTTAATTATGCAGTACCACCAAATCTATTAACTTCCTGGAATCCGTCTTTGCTTCGTTTAAAAACTATATTGATAATGAATTGATGATGGAGTTGCCACACCAGTCAAATGTGCTGAAATGTGGCCCAATGGTGCCACATAAGATGATGATGTTACTCAATCTATTTCCATTATAAAACTAATTTAATAGATTAATTATTATTACTAATTAAACTTTATGCAGTTTCAACCTTTTATTTAGACAAAGCAAGCGTTATTATTATTATTATTATATTTAACAACGAATAACTCATAATTAGTGTGGTGCTTATTCTAGTGGTATTACACAAGTATTGCGAGGCGACATTAGCGACATACGTACTTACATTTTAACACAGTGCCAGTGATATTTATTTCGGTGCCAAACATAAATTGATGTAAGTGCCATGATTGATCGAACGAATTACAACGCCATAATCTAATTCAATAATAACAATAAATAGTTAAATCAAGTTTCCCTGGATTACGCATATGGAAGTTCTCAGAGTATGGGTTAAATATTTAGTATAATAAAATTATATTTTTTAAATGCTAAAGCAAAAAATTAAATGTAGTTGACTGTTGTTACAAAACAATCACATACATATTATAGTGATCAAGTGTTTGCGCAGACGGAAATCAGGCGCAGGATCGACGCCTCTCCGAAGCACTGGTGTGAAACACCGCCAACGTCCTGACTCCAGACAATTATTAGAATTTGGAAAAGCTTAATAGCACTTTTTGTATGGTCCGACCCGGGATTCGAACCCTCTGGGTTGTGGCCGGACATGCTTGCCACTAGACCACGAGGCGGTCATATATATATATATGTCAATGATAATAAGCTCTAAGAATAGATATAGATAACGCGCTCGCTCAACAGAAGTAACAGAACACAAATGTTAAGCGACCCAGTATAAAATCTCGTGAGTTTCGGAATTTCAATAATCAAAAGAGATTCCATGTCAAGTTGTAAGTTTTGAGACATCAACACAATGAATACAGGTAAGTGATTAACCTGAAGACAAAAAAGTCTTCGTAGTCAGTCGAACTGTTGAGGCTGGACTAGCGCCGCCAACCAGTATTAGGTCCCTCCGAAAAAAAAAAAAAAAAGGTAAGTGATTATAATTAATTTTCAGAACATACAACATTTTACTAAAAAGAGCATTAAACCTCTTCAAAAAAACTTATCCGCATTCAATTTGGATATTATGTTCTATCTATGGCCTATGACCTCGATATAACATAAGTGGAGTAGAGTGGACCTCCGCTATTAACCTTATGTTTGATAAGATATAAGATGTCATATTATGCGCAACGAAGCGGATACGTGTTGTGAACTTACAGACGGCTATTTACGAGTAATTGATATTTTATCAACGTCTCTCACTTACTATAAATACCAACGTACGTGACCTTGATAAGTCTGCACCGCAAGAAACCGCTACGGAGTGAAATAAAACAATTACAACGCTCATACAATGAGTCATCGTCGCACAATTGAAGTATTCTGGTGAATGACTTGGGAGTACGATTTGGCATTTCTGTGTGCGACACAAAAAGTGTGTTGTATAATTACCGGTACCTAGTTACCAGGTATCTGTTTTTTTTTCCAATATGAACTTTTGCTGCGGAAGCGAAGAGAATCCAAATACTGCTTCATCGATTGCTATGAGTGCTCGTCTGGCGAAAAAACTAAGTTTGGGGTCGAAAGACCGACAGACCCCCTCTCTCGCGCAGATGGGAGATGCATCCCGATATGAGAGCGTTTGTAACAGACAACTTAACTATTATTATCATGGCCAGATATATATAGGGATCATTCAAATAATAATTGAAGGTTAGGGAAAAAGTTATAGAAATAACTTCCGTCGGCAGCTGAGTTTTTTTTTTTAATTTAGAAATGTCAAGGAACAAAGAGTTATAAAATCATGAACGTAAACTTTGGTAGGCATAAAAACTAGTTTTTAACATAGCACGTTATATATATGAGTGCCTGGATAATATATATCACAGTGATATTAGGAATGATATAATTAGGATAAGTCCTAATTATATCATTGTATTAAGACATGTAGCTGTATTAAGACATGTAGCTGTATTAAGACATGTAGCTGTATTAAGACATGTAGCTGTATTAAGACATGTAGCTGTATTAAGACGACTGTGCGAGCCCTATCTTTAAAAAAAGTCTGGTTTATGTCTGTTCGTATTTATGGAAATAACTCATTAATTAGTATTTTTACAGGATCAAGCACTCACTAGTAGCTGAAATAGTGACTAGAAACAACGAAACCAAATTAGATGCTTCTTTGACAGTTGTCTAGACGGATGTCTAACTTCAGAATATGCGCAAGGTTTATCTTAATGCTTTGGTATTTCTATAAGAGGTAGTGCAGCATGCATTGCAGCGGAATTGGGCAGGCACGACCGGGGACCTCTCGCTCACTTGACACCGCCGCAAAGTGACACCAACGGCGGCGCATTTTGTGCAGTTTATAAGTAGCCGGTGGCCCATTGGGGTGAAAAGGAGGGCAACCCATTGGGGGAAAAGGAGGGCAACGCATCGGTATTGTAATTATGCTGATGTCCATGGGCGTCGGTAGTTGTAGGATGACTCCGAATTCTCGTTTGTCCCCCTATACAATCTATAAAAAAATTTAGAAATCTATGAAACCTTCCCTAAATGATAAGTGCCAGTTGTGTGTCAATGACAATTTACTTTATTACTTCTTTTCTCTTCTTTTCATTTCCATTAATGATAGAGAGGCAAGCGAGAAAACGATGCCTTTTGACAACTGCGGATACCTATACACATCCGCACATTTGACATACATCCTCCTCCCCTCATTCACTCATTGACGTCAAAATGAGACGAAAATATTTTTTATGTTGATATTGTTCAATAATCACGTTGTCAATCATTCATATTAAACGATGTAATCCGCAACGCCATCTGTTACGTTGACATTTTACAACAGATGGCGCTGTTTCTCACCTGCAACATGAGTTTATGTTTTCATTAATTACGATAACGCGTATAATTCGTTTGATCCGACACGTGCGGCACGACACGACACAGCAGCAGCACAGGCACACACAGTAGAGAGACAAGGCGACTGACAGCACTCACTGTGGACACGCTGTGCACGAGCAGCGCGTCGGAGTCGTCCGAGTGCTGCGCCTCCAGGTCCTCGGGCCGGCGCCATGTGGACTCCAGGTCGCGCGTCGGCACGCCGAACAGCGCGTACCCGAAGCCGTTCAGCATTATCCGGTACTGTAAGTAAAGTATAAACATCCCTATTTTTCGCAGTAATTCAATTTTATTTTCATAGACTATGGGCAAAGGACCAGTCAGAAAATTTTGGTGGCAACTGTAGCCAACAAACATCCACGTAACCAGGCAACAGGGACAACGCATCACAGTTCTATTGCAGAATTGCAGCGAGTTAGGCTGCCACTACAGGGAATCTAAATCTCTGAAATGATGCCGACGTAAGTTTTAGGTTATTCGTGTATAAAGCTTTTAAAATGCTGTTTGAACGTTTTGCGGGATCGCATTTAGGGGAATGTAATGAAAGGGGTAAACGCTCTAACTTTGGTGTGCGGTTGTTTATGGGTATCGGTATTCACCAAACTGACTAATGACAAACGACCGATTGTTAGTACACTTATTTGATAAAATAATGTTCCAAGTAGAGTCTATCAATCACTTCAATGCGGTTTAATTCCGATTCGGCTGTAAAGCATCGATGACACAACCTTCGCCTAATTACTAGATTACTATAATGAAATGTGAAAAAAAAGAGTAAGAGTTTTAAAATAAATAAAAACACAAGAATTAAAAAAATATACGATGTATGAAATCTCGATGCAAGTGAAGCTTTCCTAATTAAGCACGTGTCAACTGTACAGACTATACGGCCAGCTGAGATAAGCGTTCTACGAACGCAACCGTATCAGGTCAGCCCAGCAGCCATTTATTAAGCAAAATAATTATTTCGCTTCTTATTTTTTCGTCACCGCAAACTCACAGACTACACGACAGCGTATAGCTGTCAGTTTGCGGCGGTATCATCAGCGAGAAGTACCCCTCCCCTGTTATGCCCGTCCAATTCGGCTGCAAAGGATTATGGTACTACTACATCATGTAGACGTTTTTATAGGTTAAACTAAGCTGTGTAACTTACCTTTGGTAGTTTAGTGGCGTGTATGGTCTGTATGATCTTGGTGCGCAGGTTCTCTATGCTGTGCACGCTGAGCCGCATCACCAAGTCGTCGCCGACGCCCACCGTCAGCACGAAGCTCTCCGTGTACCGGGCTGCCTCGCGACTTATTAGTCCCGCTGAAATGTTACAATACTTTTTTAGAATCAGCACCCTTTTTCATCCTATATTTTATAATTGATGTAAATTAAGAAATTCTATGTAATAAAATCAGAAAATTAATGAGATTTCTTTGAATTATCGGAGGAATTTATAAATATCAAAATATTTTATGGTCATATTAAATGTTATTCCAGAACCTATTTGTATATATTCTACGATAAACACAGGATAGAGACAAGAAAATGTATGGGATTCTTTAATCAAATCTAACCGGCAATAAAACCACGTAGGTAAGGTATACACGGTAGTCGAGGTACCGTGTACTAGTTAGTATGTAGACCTGAATCTAATTTAATTATTCTCCAATGATCGAGAAATTTCCATGTGATTATGTTTCACGTGTTAAATATTTTTTGGCCAACATTTTAGCGGCGACTTGATAAAATCGTATCACTTAATGTTTGACTTGCGTAACTTGTTTAGCCTGGCATCATTGGATGTTTGAATATGTCTCCTATAAATTAACATTGACAATGTTAATTTATAGGAGAGTATTAACATTAATGATTTTTTATAAACATATCATACCATAAAGGGATAGGCTGTCGCGTTTCGTGCAGTTTGTGATTCTTCCGGTAGTCAAAACGACATAAACTCACTGCATTTGTGACTAGCTATTGCCAATTCAGTGAGTTCGTGTATAACATGCGTTAATAAGTTCGAAAGCACTGAAGAACTGCTCTAATGAAAGACAATAAACCGCATATATCACGATATCATCAGCATGAAGTATTGCTTAACCTAGTAGTTTTGATACTAGTTAAGTCAACCCACCAATAAATGTCTATCATTACCACAACCATTGGTAATAACACAATGTCTTAGTTCTTTTCATTGTATAGTTTATTGACTGCCTCGTGGTCTAGAGGTTTACCTGATGATTATAACTCGAAACCGGTGATAAATATAAATTGAAAAATAAATAATTGTGAAAAAAATATATAAGTTTATGTATTTATTGAAGGGTTGAGGTAAGTATGATCGATCGATCGCAGATTGACTACGAGGTTGGACTGAAAATTCTTATAAAGATATTACTTTCAATTCCTAACAATATTCCAGAGTCAGGAAATTGGTGGTGTTACATCGTCGTGCCTCGGAGGGCACATTACGCCGTCGGACCTGCGCCTCATTTCTGCTTTGCAGTGTCACAGGTAAAGGGGAGGGCACGCACTTGAGCACCAAACGTGTCCTGCTCAGTAAGCTTGTCTATACAGAGATGGCTGCTGTAGCTGACATTCGGCTAGGAAGACTATTCGTTTCGCTAAGGACTGTTTAATACGTGCATATATGCTCTGGTGTTGGAAAGGGTGGACTTTTCACTTTCCAGCGTTGTTACCGCAATCCTGGAAAGTGATAGGGCATGGCTGCCTGGAGGGAGTCGGAAAGAGGTTGACAAGCGGAGCAAAGAGAAATTCCTGCATGTTCAGTAAAGTCCCCGTCGGACGGGAGTTCGTAGGAGGCGCCGTGGCCGTCTCCTAAGTGATCCTTAAGCAGAACCAAGGACGGATGCCGTGCCCGTCCCATTGCACGAGCCCGTCCCATTGCACGAGCCAACTGTTGGCGGAAGTCATCAGAGGAACGAGTTGGATAACTCCCTTGTGGCTTTAGCTTAGTCAGAGTGCCATAAATGAGGATCCTGCTTGTCGCCGAGGAGACCCTGTTGCTAATTTATCCGGGCTCATTTCGTCCTCCCAAGGCTGAGGGCTCTCGTGACGTTTAGTGGGGTAGGGTTCCCCAATAGCGAATTCAAAGTCCCCACACTGGGCCGGCGCCACATCCAGGGTGTCCGAAGCGGCATAGTTTACCTGGCGTTGAGAATGCGAACACCTTCAAATGAGGATATTTAGGTCTTAATTTGAGTGCCACCAGCACCGCCACTCCAGCTCCCAAACTGTGACCTGTAAGGAATAATTGACGCACTGAATACCCAGGACAGATACAATAAGGACAGAATTAACGGTTACTGAAACGTAACAAAAATCCTAAAAATATATAATACCTTAAATTTATTAAAAAAAAATCGTTGTCTAGCCACAAGAGTATTGTTGGCCCACTAGCTGTGCGTAAAATCTGTCCCAAGGGAACCATTTATTTCTTAGGCTAATTAACTGTTACGGTATTCCAGATTGTAATCTATACCTATGCTAAATTAAAAATTTCAGTAACCCGTACTAAACGGTGATAGTTTAAGAGTACCGTTTTTCTTGTACATCGATAGAATATAATAAAATGGCCGTCAGAAGTGGGTTTTTTTCTGTGCTTCAGTGGATCACAGAGCTCCAGTACTGTACAGCACAGTACTGGTATACTCGGGAAAAAAATTGAAAATCCCGCTTTTCTCGATAAAATAACAGGCACCGCTTGCCGAGACGATCACCCACGTCCTAACTACTGATTGTAGTAAAATATATAGCAACTTACCTGTTAGGATTAGGTCGTAGGTTGGATACTGCTGGAACGCTCTGTCTAGCACTGGTATTAGCCTCCTCAGCATCTTAGCGGCCCCCATGGACATCCCTTTATGCGCCACTGTGTCTTCTGGTACACCTGTGGAGTTTTGTGGGTTTTAAAATAGCGTAAATGCATTTGGCTGCAGTTGCACCTTAACAAATGCATGCTGTCCCGTTCATTGACCTCTTATCCCCGTAAGACGCGAAGGAGCAACATGCTCTTTTGTGTGTATTGATAGTTCCCAAGCTTCATTGCACCCGGATCCGACTGGCGCATCGGGCCAGGTGCTTCTTACTCGCACGATCTCGATGGCGTGTGGTTTGTGAATTTGCGGTGCCAAATAAAAAAATTAATAAACTGAAACCATTTATTTTCATATTTAAACATTACTCTTGATTTGTGACTCTGTTCTATCAGCTGCCGGGTGGGGAGGTGAGGTGACGGAGTTCACCAATCGCTTGCCTTATAGTATGTACAATTGACAGGTGATGTCCAAGTTATGTACATTTCGTTTGAGTAGGCGCGACGGTGGGCGATGAGTACTGCATCTGCATAACCATTAATCTGTGTGAGGATGTTAATGGGCCTAGTTAGTGACCAAAATGCACGCTGTCTATCTGTGCGTGTATAAAAACATGTGTACGTTTAGAATCATTGATAGTCTCACATGAAAAGACTCAGGACCAGGCATTTATACATGTACTCAACAAAAATGTCACAACACATCTTCACACCAGTTCCCTAATGGGGTAGGCAGAGAGAACGGAGTGCCGCTTATCACGATCCTCACATACATGCCTCCTCCACATTCATAACCCTCTTCATACAACACGTCGGTTGTGCAGTTATATTGTTACATTCCTGTGAAAAGTTAGAGGTACGCAATAAAGATTACCGAGTATTGAAACTGTATTACCTTCCGCTTCGAATTTTTCAGATCCCGCAGAGAAGTCGGTGAAGATGTCCCTCAAGGATATGGATCCCCGGACCGCCACCACTAGAGTCTCCCGCTCGTGGTCTGCTATCACGCAGAATGGCAACTTAAAACAAACATTATAATGGTAAAATTAATACACTTGATTACAACATCAACACACCTTCACGGGTAGGCGGAGAACCGAGTACCACACGTCACTATTTTCTTATATAATATAGGGGGACAAACGAGAAATCGGAGCCTTTTACGACTACCGACGCCCATAAACATCCGCACAATTACTATGCCGATGCAATTTCCTCCTTTCAATCCCAATGGGCCACCGGCTACTCACAAGCCACACGGAACGCGACACCGAAGTTGTCACTTTACGTCGGTATCATGTGAGCGAGACGTTCCTCCCCAGTCGTGCCGGCACAATTCTGCTGCTATGCAGCATGACACTATCTATCATCACATATACGACATGATGCCTACGCATCAATTAATCGCTTTATATCAACAGAGCGGTTGGGAAGATTCTAGTGCCAAGACCACGGCTTTGGACAATACACGATTAGTCCTGTCAGTCTTGGACTTTGGTCTTTCCCGGTACTTCCACACTTTTTTTATTACAAATCTTTTAAGAAAGATTGAATCCCATTTACATCGTTTATTGTAGTTATATTACGTGCGTTTCACATGCATTGTTGAAATTGTAAAACTTGAGACTTGACATTTTTTCGAAGTTCCGAGAAATATTCCCATTTTCCAAGTCATTCGCCATAAAGTATGTAGACCCTTTTATCGGATCAAAGAAGAAAATATATTACTTGGCACTGTGAACGCCCCCGGCGTTGGGGAAGAGCAATTTCTCTTTGATAGCCGCCATAGACGGGGCATTATTTTACTAGTTAGTAGTTAGACAACGTTTTGGAATGAAACTTCTTTAGTTGTGATATGAAGCGAAAATGCACAAAGACACTAATATCTATTATTATTTCCATCCTGTTATTTGCAATTTCTGCAAGAGGTAGTAACTGGTACCATGGAGGTACTACCGTGGAGGTACCTCTCACTCACATGATACCGCTGCGAAGTGACTATGCCGTCGCGATTCGTGTGGTACGTGAGGGTCTATTTTGGGACCCAGGTAGGGACCGGAGAGATGTTTGATTAGATAAAGTGGCGAAGAAGCATTACATAATATACATCAAATCTCCCATAGGTTTGTTTTATATTATCAAAGTATTTATGTAAGTACAATAACAAATGTAGACTCATCACACCACGTCAGTTTAAATCAGTACCTTTTGGATTTGTGTTACGGTAACTAGACACGGACGGAAACGGAAATATACTTAATAGTTTTTGGCGGAGCTCGTATATTTAACTCAGTACCTTTTGGATTTGTGTTACGGTAACTAGACATGGACGGAAACGGAAATATACTTAATAGTTTTTGGCGGAGCTCGTATATTTAACTCAGTACCTTTTAGATTTGTGTTACGGTAACTAGACACGGACGGAAACGGAAATATA
>JAFELO010000490.1:365444-407218 GCA_017140195.1 Eumaeus atala
CTTAATAGTTTTTGGCGGAGCTCGTATATTTAACTCAGTACCTTGTGGATTTGTGTTACGGTAACTAGACACGGACGGAAACGGAAATATACTTAATAGTTTTTGGCGGAGCTCGTATATTTAACTCAGTACCTTTTGGATTTGTGTTACGGTAACTAGACACGAACGGAAACGGAAATATACTTAATAGTTTTTGGCGGAGCTCGTATATTTAACTCAATACCTTTTGGATTTGTGTTAAGGTAACTAGACACGGACGGAAACGGAAATATACTTAATAGTATTTGGCGGAGCTCGTATATTTAACTCAGTACCTTTTGGATTTGTGTTAAGGTAACTAGACACGGACGGAAACGGAAATATACTTAATAGTTTTTGGAGGAGCTCGTATATTTATTTAACTCAGTACCTTTTGGATTTGTGTTACGATAACTAGACACGGACGGAAACGGAAATATACTTAATAGTTTTTGGCGGAGCTCGTATATTTATTTAACTCAGTACCTTTTGGATTTGTGTTACGATAACTAGACACGGACGGAAACGGAAATATACTTAATTGTTTTTGGCGGAGCTCGTATATTTAAAACAAAAGTGACGATCATAGAGCTCACGTTGCATAAATGAATCTCATCTCAGCTTGATTATTTCCTTTTTGAGTGAAACTACAAAAAGTGGCGCCGTGTGTATTGCATTTCTTGTAGTAATGGGCGTCGCGAGCATATAGTCCAGTCTGTGAGTTTTTCGCTATTAGGTTTGTATCAAACTAGACGCGTGAAGCGGACGCAGGGTCTGCTAGTGTGTTAATTATATCGTTACACTGATTCAGGTGTACACCAGCACAAGTTACGTGTATTTACTATTTACCTAACACACTTCAGTTATGTTCACACTAGATACTTGCTACCTACTGTTTGGACTTTGGGAGTATGGATCAATATATCATATTCCATCAGAGTCTATTAGAGTGATTATCAAAATTAAAGTACTAGTAGTAATAGTTTACTCACAAATTTAATGATTTTAGTTTAGACAGTTAATGATTTTAGTTTAGACAGTTAATGATTTTAGTTTAGACAGTTAGTGATTTTGACAGTTAATGCTTTTGTAGCTTTCACAACAGAATAGCTCAAAAAACTATCATACTACTGTCATAGACGCGAAGGTATTTACGTAAGTTAGTTATTCATGTATGGTAAAACTACTGAAGGCACGAATATACATTACATACAATCAAAATGAACATAAAAAATACTTTCTATCCCGAGAAAATGACTGGTTGACTTAATTATACACGGTTGAAACCGCAGATCACAATTAGTAAGTGGTCTTTTTTATATTGCTATCTTACGCGAATTTTGCTAATTACAACTAAACTACTTTTACGGTTATTATCAGTGCAGAAAGATATAATAGGTAGTATTTGCGTTAATCTTAAATTAATGTAATAATTAAAGTTTAAATTAAATAATTATAGTTCGGGTACTTTTAATAACTTGTGAAATTTGGACATCTAAAAGCCCGGTTCACCCGTGACCCCGGTTTCTGTAAAGTTTCTGAGACGTCGTCCAATAATTAAGTAAGCCGCGATAAAGTCGGTAAATGTAGTTTTATTGCAGGGAGAACTTTAAATTTGAGTTTTAGCAATGACGGCCGTCTCAATTGTGAGTGCAAATGCTTCCCCCATTATGTTATTTCGATGGGACAGTGGTCCGACGTGACCGAAGGGATCAGGCGTAGCACCGACGGCCTAACGTGTACCGAATCTTCCAGACTTCGGTCTGTTATAATAATAATATAATATAATAATAATAATATCTGAGGACTTATCACACCACATCAGCCTAGCCCTATGCTAAGTACCGTAAGGACTTGTGTTGCAGGTACTAGACAACGGAAATATATTTATTATTTTTATAGATTTAAGAAATATTATATATTGTAAGATTTTTATTATAGAAATACATATAATACACATGTGACCAGGTGGAATTCGAACCCGCGACGTCTGGCCTAACACGCGGACTAACCGCCACGTTACCAACTCGTCTGCCGGTCGTCCAAGTTATTAGGAATAGGGAATCTCGTTAAGACTTCAGTCTGACCTGGGAGTCGAACTCGAGGTCTCGATATACACTCCCACTATACTTATATTCTCTCTTATCTCCTGTGAGTACCGGGTCGGACCACAATTATTAGGGTTTTTGTATTTCTAATAACAGTCTGGTGCCACTCAATTTGGCGGTGTTACTTCCCTGCTTCGGACGTTAAGCCGTCGTGTGCCCGATTTCTCACCGGTCGTGTCGGATTGCCGACCCATCGGAACAGGAGAGTGAGGGAACAGGGAGTGCATTTGTGCACTATAACATATCCTGTGCGGTTGGATGTTATGTATAAAGATGGCCGCCGTGGCCGCAGTTCGGTTACTACGCCATTATTATACATATAATCAGTATCATTTGTACAATTGTATGATAGCATTCGGCGACCTTGATTTTGCTCACAGAAGCCGTATTTTTATATCTCTCGGGATTAGGGAGCTCCCGGTCAATTGCTACGACCTTGGCGACGTCTCACCGCCCACGTGACCGCTGTCCACTGGCCCGCTAATAAAGCGTACAGCTCGCACAAAGGAACTCGCTCGGGACTAACACGCACAGATACAGAAATGCGTATTACTTTAAGAATATGAACAGACTAGCGTTATATATCTACCATCAGTTGTGTATGTTATGTTATTTGTATGTTATATTACTTGTATGTTATTCCATATAATCTATATATGTGCAAAATTTTATCCAAATCTATACAGTAGTTTTTACGTGAAAGAGAAGTAAGATTAGCGAGTCAAACTCTAAGAAAATAAGGGTATAGCCCTACCTGGTAGCTAACTACAGTATCCAGTATCAGAGATTACATGGCAGTAGTTGCTAGCAGGTTGCTGTTATTTGAGTAAGATTTGCAACTCTCACAAGCCGCATAAAAAGAATAGTCACCACACCGTTGTTACGTGAGAGAGACTTAAAATTGAACACGTGGCACAACTTAGCAGCATTTTTTTCCGGACCTAAACTTATGCGAATGTGGAAGCGAAGAGAAACACAATACAGCTACATCGGTTTGGTATGAGTGCTCGTCTGGCGACGAGACGAGGTTCGTGTTCGAAAGAGATTTCGACCCCCCTCTCTGCCGCAGATGGGAGAGATGCATCGCGACATAAGTGTTTGTGATTTAATTAACTATTATTATGATGGTCAAAGCTTGGTTGCAATACTGGCGCTGTCTCTCAAAAACGGTTAAATGTGAGTTGGCATTACAACTTATGAGTAATTATAATTTGACAAAGTTATATTTGCGTTAAAAATTTGACAAACTTATATTTACGTTTAATAAATAATAATATAGTAACACATATAAGTCTGTAATTGTTTCTTTCTGTGGTAATTACAATTTATCAATTTTTACTTACAATTATCGGTTCGATAACTGCGACAGGCGGTTGACGTACACCGGGTCCTTAGTTATAGGCTCCTACTTTTATTAACAATGAGATCATATAACTGATAGAAATCCACAGAAAATAGGTAACAATAGTTTTTACAACTGAAATGAACCTATGTTCCATGTCGGCATTATTAAACGACATGATAAATCAAGATAGGAGTGAAAGCGCATTCAAAACCTTGACAGTATGTGAGTATAGCAGAGAAACCAATGTATGAACTAACCTCAAACACTCTATTGTTGAACGACGCGAATATCACTTCGTCCGAGGAGAGGTTGGCCATGTACTTGACGCCGGCGAAATTGCACAGGCAGCAGTTGTCATCGGTCACTATGGAATTCTTAGGCCTGTAATCATTCAATCTGTCACAAACTCAAACGCAACTCACACTCTAGAAATGTGAACTTTAAATTAATGTTGTAAAAGATCATTTAAAAAATATACACAGAAAAATGTTAGAGTTTTTAAAATTATCTTGAGTAGAAACTGTTTATGCTTTATAGGTGGTTTCCTGGTCCTACTTGAAAAAAATATTTAAGAATTACGTTAATTGTAAAAGTACCGTCGCGCTACGGTCAAAAATAGAAGAGTACGCGGCACGGATGAAACCGCGAGTAGCGATAGTAAAATAAGAAAGGAATGACGGAGTCTAAGTAGATGTTAAAGTACACATCTATTTGAGTAAAACGCAGACTATAAGTTGCCTACTTCTGGATAAACCTGCGTACAGGTATGTAATATATACTTGAATGCATTGATTTACAAAAATACCAACACAATCAGCGTCTCTAAACCGTCCGTATAAAAGATGTGCACGACATAGTTTGCACTTGTTAAGAACAACCTCAATGTTAATTTTACAAAAGAATAAAAAATATTTATATTATGAACGTCTTTTAAATAGAATCGGCTTTGTAAAAACGACTTCAAATCTTGCGCGTAAAGTCAACATATTTTTTTGCGAAGTCACTTTGCAGACAAAGTATTTATGTACAATGACTGATGCTTTAGAATACAGCTCATTGTGAAATCGTGTATCTTGTATTTTTCATTATTATCTAACACACTGTACTATATAGATCGATGTTGTTATTTGTAATCGAAGGCACAGCACATACCGACAACAGCAGCAGGTCAAATGCCTCGCCAACTTGCACACGCCGGTGAAGCAGTGGCGGTATATAACGTACGGCCAGCCGTACGCCGCGATGGATAGCCGGAGGTAGTGCAGCGCGTCATCCAGGTTCATCCAGGGCGGGGTTTCCGAGAACACCTTGTTGAGGTCCGTCGTGTAGATGGGCTCCTCGTCGTTGAGCATCTGTATCCGCCGCATCTCCCGCGTCTCCCTCTTCTGCCGCACGCGCAGCAGCACGCACCCGGCGACCACGTCCGACGGCACCAGGTCCGTTGACCTGAATAAGGCGCTGAGGAGGGCTGGAGGGAAATATACAGTCTTGTATTAAGCGATAACAATATAGTATCTTTGCATTGCAAGCTATTGGAGCCAGAGTGGCGCAATCATGTCATACTGTAGGTCGGTGATGGTCTTAAGCGTTGATCACGGATTTAGGGCGTTGGTAGATACTGAGTAAAAAATTACAATAATCTGTGGGTTAATTATGACCCAGTCCTGTACTAAGTACATTTAGGACTTATGTTACAGGTACATACAGACAACGGAAATATACTTGATTTGATACATTACAAGTTTAAGAATTTTATATTATAGAAGTACACATATAACACACAGATAAAGATCGCTGACCTATTCGGGATACGAACCCACATTCACGGTGCGCGGAGATCCTTGCAACCGGTGTCCGTTCAAGTCTTATGTTTCGTCTTTCGCTCACGAACCTTTTTGGCGCCTATATTATATTCTCCTAATAAATAACCAATTCCAAAAATGGTTGATGATGATCAAAACAATTTTTGACACGCCCCAATAATATTAAAAGATTCCATCTACATGTAACAGATGGCGAAGCAAGAAATAAACAAAGACTCGGATTTATTCAAAAATAATATTACTCTTCTTAGCCAAAATATAATTAAATTCATTTCATTAAAAATACAGAGAACTTTAACTATTATAATATCTGAATATAATATACAATTTTAAACTTTTAAATAAATGAACCTTTATTTGCCAGAATTTGAGTACACAAACTGTTAAAAATATTTCATTTGGTATCATCACAATTCACTTTCAGTAATTGGCATACAAATATAAAATGTCTTATCATCTGTGAAGTTATAGGAATTATGTCCTCAGTAATCAATAAGCCAAACTTATTTAGCATTTTACTTATTCACCATTAAGGTGTAATGCTTTAGTCCAATGAGATCAAATAGTAGTATTGAAAGTTTAAATTGTCTTTGTACCGTCTGTCAAATACTCATTGGCGCTGTAGTAACAGTCCCGAAATAAAAATTTATGACGTTGCTTGATTTCCTCATATTCACAGGTAGTTTATTAAATTTTTGGTGCCATGCTTAACACACTTTTAGAGAGCAATTTAGTCCTATAACTATTTCCGTAAACTTTATTCTTATCTCCCCTATTACGTGAAACAATATCTGTAAATGTTGGAAATAAATTAGAATGAGTACATACAAATATTGAACATTCATAAATGTACAGGGACGGAAGTAATAGAATGTTATGTTTAATAAATATTTCTCTACAACTTTCAGTTGGCCGCATCGCAAACATGGCTCTAATACAGCGTTTTTTGCATTTAAAACACGACTTAAAGGCCAAATACTAATTTTAAACACAGAAATTTTGCTCGTTACCTACGACAAATAGTCAAAGTATCTAGCAATGACACATACACACAAAAAATCACCGAGTGGAAACCACAAGTTTTTTAACCCCTTGCGGTCTTTAAATAAATATTAAGCGTGTAAAAGTACCGGCTAAGTGCGCGTCGGCCTCGCGTTCGATGGGTTCTGTAACATTATCAAGAAAAAAGTCTGCCATGTGCGAGTCCCTACATTTTGGACACAAATTTCTATACAAGACTGCAAAAACACGTTTGTTGTATGGTATCCCCTTAATTTTTTTCAAAGTATTTGTTGCTACAGCGGCAACAGCACTACACATATATTTTTTAAAGCGTACGAGAAATCGGAGCCTTCTAGCCCCCCTCCCCCAATAGACCACCGACTACTCACAAACTGCACAAAACACGACACCGAGAAAGTCACTTTACACCGGTATCATGTGAGCGAGAGGCATTTCCCCTATCGTGCCGGCCCAATTCCACTGCAATACACCATGGCACTACCTCTTACAATATTTATGAAAATTTCAACTGTCTAGCTGTCTCGGTTGACGAGATACACCATGGTGACAGACAAGCGGACAGCAGAGCCTTAGTAATAGGGTCCCGCAATTTTTACCTTTATAGTAAAATATTCCTAAAAATGACAAAACCTACCTGCTACTTGCTGAAAGGCCTCCTTGCCATGTTCATCCCTCTTGAGCCAGCAAAACGCCCATCTGAATCGCCGCGACCAGAGTCCGGTAACCTTCCTATGGTGCCTCACTTGATTGGGCGTGTCTTGCATGTCGCCGTAGTTCACTGACCCCAGTGGATCAAACACCATGAACAGTCCGAACACAGTTAGAGCCAACTGCACCCAATTAAATAATACTATGCCTGAAACAAAGAAAAGTGAATTAAGTACCTAGGATTATAAGGATCTACTATACATATGTTTGCAACCGGTTTTGCATAAAGAGAATAATGCCCATTCGTGATTCTAACATAAAGAGTATGCAGGACATACCTATAAGGATAATAAGTGGTGGCATTGGGTTCTCTCTGTATATTCCCATGGGGGTGAAGATGTCCTGTCCTTGGTGACGAAAGTAAAGAGCTTCAGTGCTAAAAAGTCGTCCACGCCTAAACGATACGCTACCGCAGGCCGGTACGACTGGCAATTAACACTCGCTCACGTAACACTGGCGAGACTCAACGAGTTCGCTGTTGCGTTTTTTTATAGACGTCGGTAGTCACTTTAAAAAATACCGACACCTGGTAAATACCGAAAACTGGTTGTATGTTTACGGTCGATATAATTTAGCGTGATATCGATTCTCTAATTGATCTGTGAACGCATCACCCGATGAACGGTGTCACGCTCGACGTCATACTTTATTGTGCCCCCATTTCAAGATTTTATCACGTTAATAAAAGTGCCACTAAAGAAGAGAAGAAGAGAAAATAATATTATTACAGCCACTAAAATTTATGACATAACGAGTTTTTTTTTAATTATCCACGTTATATTTGTGTAATTTAAATTTATTCCACATCATCATCAGCTCGTTTCCATCAATATAAAGCTGATGCAACGGCTACTGCTCGAAATCGTAATCCGAACATCATCAACGTTAACCATCACATCACGGTTTGAAAAAACGTTGAAATTTAACGAGTCGGGTAGTGTAGGAGCCCTTACGACAAATGTAACGAGTCGGGTAGTGTAGGAGCCATTAAGACAAATGAGTTCAAATGGTGGCGTAAAAAGGCTCGTCTGGAGCGATGACGGGCTTCCAACAAACTCAATCGCACGCAAACATTCCGCTATCACCGTATTTGAGGCCGGAATTTGGCCCACACCAGCTTGACCTATTTTTAACAGCCATTCTGGTCTTAACTAATTTGGAAAAAATACATAGGTACATTTGAGAGGGTAATAAATTATTATTACGACGAATATATATTAACATATTATAAACAATGTGTTAACTCTATGGCCAAAAACTTCTAACCGCAAACGCGTTTATAATTTTTTTTTAGTATTTCAATGGTATCAAGATGTTTTTGTACACAATTTGGAAATACCCAAAATGTCTTATCTTGTTAATAGTTTCAAGTTAATGTGACGTCATCACTAGTCTACATTAGTGCACGTAGAAGTGGCATCAAAGGCGAACGACTTCGTAGGTTGATGACGCAAATCAGATCTTGGTCATTAAATACTATAATCGGAGTATCCATATAAGCGTTTATTACTATTTTTCCGAATAATATGTGAAACAAACTGAGGATATGCCACCTTATTATTGTGTAAGTTATCGCAGCCCTCTGGTGAACACCGACGCCCACAAACATCAGCATAGATCTTCTCTCTTCTCTTATACAGAATTTTTCTCCTCCTCCCGCGTCCCCTTCTAATAGACTACAGGTATGCCTACCAGCTCGTGTCGGTCCAGTTCGGCAGTTTTATCGATCTAAGGATCGAGATTAAATTAAGATAAGGAATTATGTGGACCTAGAAGATTTTTTATTACCCTGAAAGGTTTTAATCTAAACATTTAACAATAAAATTTAAATATTTTTCGGTAATCGAGTGTGATATTTCGCTGCAGACACTTATTTCTGTATTGAAAATATGAGTTCATTCTTATTTAAAAAATCAAGTTTTCATAATTACATCTGTACGTTACAACACAAACTAGTGTTATCTGTACTGTGCCCAGATGATATCTGTTTGGAAGCTATGCTAGCATACAGACACACTATACACCCAATTAAAACGCGACAGAAATATACGTGAAATAGGTACTTAGGTAAGTTAAGTGAAATGAAATCAAGTGCAGTGTCAACAAATTTATAGCAGCTGTCTTTTGTTGTTACAGAGAACGAAACAACGCGCTTGATCTCGCGCATTTCAACTCCGGCCTTAAATATGAATCATATTTACTAAAAATCTAGCACGTTATCTGGAAATAAAAAAACGGCTATTTAAATAAATATACCATAACGAACAAGTCCGCGAATTATTAGGATATAAGTTTGATTTCAGACTGAGATTAGTTTGTTGGCCGTAATGCTATGACACCATTTCGGATTTTTTTTATCAAACAAATTAAATACAATTTTGTTATAAAGACGGGCATGTACATATATTCAGAAATACCTTCATAAGGAAGATTTACTTTTGTGATATCGAACAGATGTTGTTACACGAGTACTAAATTGAGCTAATTTGAGGGTATTCAACGCTTTAATAAGCTGACGTCTTAACTATTATTTTCATCGCATTATCATAAACATAGGATATTTTTTGAGTTGATTGATGATGTGAAAGTTTATTTTCACATGGACTTGTTTGACCAGCTGTTAATTTGATTAAATTGACGTCTCTTTCAAGAAACATCAAAACGGCAAATCTACTCACACCCAACCGATGTTATTATTCAATCTAATATTGTTTGTAACAGATCAACGTATTTCATGTAACTAAATACTACATTCTTAAAAGAAGATACAAAACAGCAGCTACTATAATAGATAATCATAAATTGATTGGAATTTATTCACGATCAAAATTTAATAATGAGATGAAACATGATCACAATTGATGTTTTAGATAAAAGGGAAGGTCGAGACTTGGTGCGGAGCGACGCTCCTTCAGTTATTCGAGTCCTTGCCGACCTTCAGTTGTACTCCGATTTAAATGAAAAGCGAAAAGGCCATTGAATGATATAGAAAAAGCATTATATATCTTATATGTCAAGTTCTCGTGTAACAATGACACCTACCTTATGCTCCAAAAATGCTTTGGCGATTTTTAAGAGTGCCGATTTTTACCAAATTTTATATACACATTCAGTAAGTCTTATAACAGGCTACTAGCTATTCTTCACACCCTAAGTGATAAGGGTCGCTAGTAGTTTATATACTTCTACAGTAGGTATAATTTATAGATCAAAATTTGATTCGTTGCGTAATGAGTTCGGTATGGCCAGAGATACCTCCCTAGTAGTGTTGAGGAGGTAATCCCGGCATATACACAAAAATCACGTGTCACAGTATTTGCTCGCGATGGACACCGAAATTACTCAAACAATATTGATGAAATTTGGCGTACGTGTGTAATTTGTCTAACTTAAAATATGGACTATATTTTATTTTGATTTTAACAGTCACAGTAAGGCGTGGCCAGTTCAGCTAGTACCTTATTAAAGCCGGTCAAGTATGATTGGATTCACACAGGGTTCCGTATAAAGAAAAAAGCGTAGATTTTATATAAGTTGACAAACTTGTCCTATTATGTGTATTCACTGGTTTTATACGCATTTCGTAAAGTTTTTCGCAATTTCAAAAATAAGTCCAGTTTACTTGTTATTGACCAAGTTCCGCATTCTTCGTTTATCTGCATTGTATTATATAACTCCTTGTTAAACTTATGATTGTAGGTCACCGTGCAATACCATTAGGTTTTACTGACAGACATACAGACACTTCTTATTTGGATGTTTAAGAGCATCGCTAGCCTCTGATTGTTATCTTCATGTTATAAAATAACTTTTCTATACATCATAGTAGCATATATTTCATTTTATAAATTTATATAATATTTTATGTGTGGTGCCTGACACGAGTGTCGCGTGCTTATAAAAAGGTTATATTTTTATTCTAAAATGTTTCAGTGATATTGGATGTGTCCAGAACTATAACGAGAAATGTACCTCCGAACACTTTATAGCCTTTTTATAAGAGCGATCAAGCGGTATGCTTGAAAGTTGATGGCGCTGCATCTCCTTTTTTTCAACTTTTATAGAGCATATTTAGTGACGTCCGACGTCCATTGATATCCTTAAATGTCCGTAAATCCGAAAACCTCTAATGATGATGTATATTTCTATATGCTCTTGTAAAGAGTCAATACTTACTTTGTGTAACAATACTGGAGAATTTATCCATAACCCTGCACTGCACCACCTCGCAGAACATCCACATGGTGCCCATCACATTCAAACCGATCTCAGGCAACACCAGGAATACCCTGGAACAAATTGGCTAGTTTACATTCATTGAAAAGAAAATACGTAATTGCAATGCATACATGTTACGACGATGTAGACGAACAGGAGTTAATAATTATGACCATGTTTTTCTCGTTTTTAAATCATCCCTTTATCTTTATAAGGGCTGAGCATCACCCACAGTGTCATCCACGTAACTCCTGTCCTATTAGTCGTAGCATATCGGCACTTAGCGTATTGCCTGCTTCGATAAATAGACTATTAGTCGTAGCATATCGGCACTTAGCGTATTGCCTGCTTCGATAAATAGACTATTAGTCGTAGCATAACGGCACTTAGCGTATTGCCTGCCTCGATAAATAGACTATTCAACACAAAAATAATTATTAAATTCGGGCCAGTTCCTGAGATAAGTGCATTCAAACAAACGAACAAACTATGTAGCTTTATACTATTCGTATAGAAAATTATTAAAACAAAGTAGGCATGTTTTATGCCTATTTCCTGTGCATGATTACTGGTCTCAAATAAATAGGTATTATGTGCTGCAAAGGTATAACTTCATGTGACAGGGGAAGAGCTTAACACACGCAGACAAAGTCGTGTGCGTTGACTAGTTACATTTGTCATGAATAACCAGTATTGATGGTTTATACACAAGCCAGAGATTAAGTGTTTAACATATACCAAACACTTTGAGAAACGAACTCTCATGCCAAAATCAATACAGACCGCTCTCGGCTCGACTCAAAGTAACTAAGCGCCATTATCATCATCAGCCGTAGTCAACTGTGACACATCGAAGTCAAAGATATAGGCAAGATGTTCAGAAAACATTTGCTTATTCGTTGGCACGGCGTAGCGTGAAACAACGTGACGTAGACAGACGGAATCGCAAGGGCGGCCTCATTCTGATGTCTATTTGATGTTAGCGGTAGCTCAAGGTAGATAATTACGGTCCCTCGAAGCTACTTTTAGTGCGAGGATGTGGGCGAAGTGCGAGGAAGTGGGTAGACCAAGTAGGCCCTTGCCTACTTCGTCTACACCTACAATTTTGAAACAATATTTTATTCTCAGCACGTATTTTATACAAAATGTGAACCCCTATTTCACCTTCTTAGGGACGAGATTGTCAAAGAATATTTCATATGGTGCCAGGGTCGTAAAAGCAGTATAGAGGCATGGTATGTTAAATATCAGTTCAATCCCGTGCTCCGTGCTACATAACAAACTAGAGCCAGAGAACAAATGTTACTCACTTAAGTAGCAGCAAAGGTGAGACGTGTTTCCTCGCCTCCGTCTCCGAGATGGTGCCTCTGGCGGACTGCTGCGCCAGGGCTGCCAACAACAGCATGAGGGAGGCCTGCAGCGTCAGAGTCCCGCACAGGTAGAGCCGGACGAAGTCGCCGCCGTGCCAGCCCTCGCTCTGGCACTGCCATGTCAGTGGGAAGAAGACTTCTACAACCAGCGCGATCAGGATCAGCCTGTTGACAGAAGCAGAAGGATTAATAAGGGTTTGTAAACATAAAGGGGCAACGAGCCAACGGGGCCTGTTTCGCACAGTACCCACAAAGGTTTTTTGCAGATAAGTTTTTACCCCCTCCGGGCCGCGGACATGCTTGCACCTCACATAGTGTCACCAAAAAATGGCAAGAACACAATTATTTTATATACTTAAATAATTATTATTTAGTGTATGTTGTCTGTGAAAAATTTCAACTGTTTACACTTACAATACTCAAATTATTACTGTCACAAAACGGGGATTACTGTGTCATTACACTTGTTTCTATCACAAAACGAGGTTATACACAGTAATCTGTGATCTTACACTTATTACTGTCACAAAATGAGAATTATTGCTACACGTAACGAGCAGATAGTCTGGTCATGGTGTCGAAGCATTTATATTTCAAAATTGTAAGTTTCTATAGAAAGCTGCGACAACACTCAGGTTTGAGTACATAAGAGCAAATCCTCTATAAACCTTCGACATTTCACAGCGAATCGAATACATTTCCACATGTTTGTTCTCATTGTATTGATCAAACAATATACTCGTCAAATATTTGTTCCCATATTCCTATACGTGGAATCCGATAAATGGATTAGATATTTGATTCGTTCCAGATTCATTATTGCTAGGCATACACCGTCTAATACAGTGTTTCTCAAAGTATCCCTGTTGGCGGTACATAGTTGGGTAACCGATAAAAGTTACAATATAAAAATACATAATAACTAGTTGTTAGCTTGATACAATATTTAAATACTTACTTTATCATCTTTAATCATAAAGGAAATACCTAAGAAAAATACACTTCAATCTATGGAACTATCCAATTATGGGGTCTTCGTGTTATTGTTATTAGTAACAGTATTTTTGAATTTCTCTGCGACTCAAAAATCTAATAGTGGTACGGGAACAACAACAAGTTTCAGAAACCCTGGTCTAATATTTAAAATAAATGCCAACGCAATATATCAAGTACAAGTTGTTTTTGGTTTTGCACTGACCTCGAGACCGATTGGTTTCATAATACATTTAAAGTATATTGAGTTTTAGCCCCTTATTTGCACTGCTCTCTGTTTTCCAGCATAAGTTCACATCCGAAAAAAATAGAATGAAAATGGGAATATTTATACATTCTGTTTGTAGAAGTTATAAGAGGAAGACTTTTTTTGTAAGCCCTATGACATTCCATGCTGATATATATGGACGTCGATAGTGATCAAATTCCCCGATTGCTCTTTTGCACCGTACTTTAAGAAAAAAGGAGCAGGTCGCGCTGCCGCACCTTTCACTGCGGTGGTGGGCGTCTACTGCCTACTATCAGCAGGTGACTGCTCGTTTGCCTGTTACCTAAAACTGGCGACCTGCCACGCCTTCGCACGTAGTCAAACTATACACTAAAATTTTCCTCGGGAATCGATCTATCGATGCGTGAAGGCCGCACAGAAATCCGTTTAGCCGTTTTGGATAAAATAGATCACATACAGACAGACATTTTCCGGGCATTTTGTTCTATGATGTGTAGATGAACACGGCGTTATATGATGAGATCTTTTCTTTTTACGTAACTCGTACGTTTTACGAAAGTGCCTAACACAAACAGAAAGTACATTTCGTCTTAGTTTTTTTACGCAATTCGTGTTACCCAGCTTTCGTAACAATCATTATTTATAAGTCTAATTATATATTTGGGTGGTTACGCTAATATACAGTAGTTTTGTTAGAGGTAGTGCCATGCTGCATTGTAGCGGAATTGGCCCAGCACGACCGGGGAGGTATATCTGGCTCACACGATACGCCTTAAACGCGATAGTTATGCTTGTGGTTTGCAAGTAGCCTATGGGCCATTGGGAAGATTGTGATGTCATTAACATTAATTAATCTGATCCACCTTTATTTTATGTATTTACAGCAATTGAATCTTTTTATCGGCTTCCTTCTCGAAGTTATATCTACCTAATTGCAATGATTGCCCTTGGTATTCGTCTACGACTCCGAGAATAGCACCATCGACGCTGACCGGCGTAGGGAGGACGTGCTCGTTGAACATGACCTTTGTCTTGTCCAAGTTCATCCTAAGGCCAATAAGTCGGCACGCTGCAAGCTCTCCAACGATATCGTCGGCGAAATGAAGATGGGAGAGGTACTCGCCGTTAATATTTATGCCGCATTCTGCCCAGTTTAAAGTCTTAAAGACGTTCTCCAAAACATTAATGAAGGGTTTCGGGGATATAATATACATACACATGATAATATAGATCAATATAATTATTATATATTAAATTAGATCTGGGAAAATCCAGATTCGGAACCGCGACCTCTGGCGCAACGTGCGCACTGCGCCAACAGGTTGACAAATTGTCAATCGTTTATTATTGCTGGAGATCTAACGTCAAAAACTAATCATGAAACACATTCTTACTTTCCATCTAATTGCCTAATAATTTATCTAACGACTAGCAGTGTCACGCGGTTTCACCCCTGAAAATCTCTTCTAAAGAGAAGTTTTCATATGTTATTCCAAGTTGCAATATATATTGATGCTAAATTACATCCAAATCCGTTGATGAGTTCTTGAGTGAAAGAATCACAAACATACATACAAAATAGCATTTATAACATTAGTTTAAGGAGACCTGCACGTATTGTTCTTCAGATTCATGTTAATTGCCAAACTATAGCACTTCGGGAATACCGTTAATAAACAGTAATCTGTTCAAAGACACCAAATTATATTTGATTAACATCAGAGAGTGCCGCGGGTAACCTAGATAAGATTTGGGAACTGAACGCGGCAATTAAGCCTACGTTAATGGACCACTTAATAAATCAATTTCAAATTGCAGCGAAGAATACAAGTTCTGGCTCTCGAGCTATATTGTTGTAGTATTTCTTGATGTTAGCGCTTATACTATAACTATCCGCTCCGGCTGCGTCCGTGAATAAATTGTTTCCATAACAAATTATATACGTTAACCTTCCTAGGAAATTACTCTTTCCATGAGTGAAACCCGCATGTAAATCCGTCAGGTGGAATTTGCGATAATCAACCACAAACAGAAAAACAGCTCCTAGGGTACTTTGTTTTATAATGTGTATAAGTTAGACTTTGTTTTATACATAGGTACTAAAAAGATTCATTCTTAAATGAGACTTTCTTTATATATTTTGGAAAAAGTCTCCTTACCCATTAACTGATATTGCATGATTGTATACATGACTAACAAAGGCACTCATTAACATTTTGTTTATTTTATAAGCTAATAGAGTATATACCTTCTTGAGAAGTCCGCCAGCTCTTGTACTATTATTTGAAAAATATTGTAAAATACTGCATTCGAATAGCCTATAACACGCGTACGATGTATATTATATACTAATATCCATAGTTATTCTAGAACAAACTCTCCAAAAGCTGTGTGTCGGTGACCAAGATTTACTGAGCGGATTTTCAAATGCATTTCACCAAGGGACAGAGAATCGATTCGCGAGGAAGGTTTGGGTGTGTAATTTGCTAGTGTAAAAATCCGGCCTGAGTTATTCACCGGCGAAGCTTGGGCGGATCGCTAGTTATATTATAAATGCGAAATTTTGCATGTATGTTCGTTATTTTTTCACGCTAAAACTAATGCATTTACTTGAAATAAATTAGGCAGAGATCGACAGTATTACAGCCTGGAATAATTTGAAAAAATACTGTTTATCAATAAAACAATCAACTGATTGCACATTGCAAGATATTGTATAATTTCTTGAGTCAGTTCAATTGCCCATTCTAATGCCCGAACATAAATTTTCCACTTATCGCGTCATGGCGGGAGACGCTCGTAAAATAATTAAGTCGCAACAGATTAACTACGTCAAGTATCATCTGGTGCGAAGCCTTTAACGTGTTACAAATTTTGAAACGAAAAAATGAAGCAGTTAGTGGCAAGTGTCTACTTTTTATTTCTACTGTCCTGAATAATTTAACAAACTCTTTCAATGGCTTTATGAATTAACTAAGTTTATAATCAACGCCGACTAGCCTAGTTCGTTATCGATCTAGATCGGTGCGGTAACCATTAACAACGTTATCCAGATTGAAGTCTTTCTAATAATGTTTCATTTTGAATATCTCAGTGAATCGATAGCTATTCTGACGTGTTTAGGTCGTTCCCCGGCCGAGGCCCCTTCTTCGTCGCAAAAGTGCCTCACTCCGGTACTAAGCGCATCTCTGACACCGGGGTCGGTGACGTATAAGATTCATTTTAAATAGAGAATATGACTCTGTTTAAATAGAGAATATGACTATTTAAACAGAGTCATATTCTCTATTTAAATAGAGAATATGACTCTATTTAAATTCCGATATATTTATATTTACTTATAGAAAAATCACTGCAACAAGTAGTACCGAGTACTTGTTTCATCGCAAATCTTTTGTTAACCATCTAAATGTTTTTTTTTATAAATATGATAAGGTATATTAAATGTCGAATAACATCGATCGGAATGTTCAGCTATGCTCTAGAGCCAAGGGTAAATTTAACATTTGCAAATAATATTCGTCCAAAGCTATGCCGTCCTTGTACCTCTTGTCGATTCTAGAAATAGTCATATATTACGCTCCGGTGTGACAGGTACCCCTATTCCACTTAACGTTCAGTGTGAAGTGACTTAACGTCACGGCGAAGTGATTTAACGTGAGGGTGAAGTGACGTAGCGTGTGGGTGCAGTTACAGCCACAGTGCGATGTGTGCAAGTTTTGGTGAGTCCAGCGAAAGATCTGAGAAGGAGCAGCGCATGACATTAATGCAGACACATCCGCGATAAAACCGTAGGAAAGCCAACAATCTGGCAAGTCACGGCGGTAATTGTCGTTCATCATTATCATCCGCTCCTATCGGTATCGCTGGACATGGCCTCTGGCAGTGGACTTTTAGACGATCGATCTCCTGCTCATTATGTACTTCTATACACACTACCACTACCTTCATGTCCTAAAGGCCCCCTACTGTGCGTTTTAGGCGCACTTTCCTACCGCGTATATCGTTGTGGCACCATCTGCCACCTTGTGTAATTCTGAACCGATACGACCTGGGCTTCTTCGGGTTCTGCGCGTGTTTATAGGCGGCGGTATGCACATACCACCTGCTTGCTAGTTTGTCCCGCATTATATATAACAAAATTATAAAACCGTCAAAAAGGTTTCTGTACATTATATGTTAGAAAAACATTTTTACATTATATATTAAAAACATTATTAATACTCGTATATAGTCATCTTGTTATACTTAAAGAAAACAGTAACAGAGAAAAAAAATTTCGAAAAGCAATTGTCTCTTTGTACATTTGTACACCCTAATCTCCGGAATTAGTGGACGGATTTGAAACTTGTTTTGTTGTGTAGCTAATAAGCCATAGGGTGTAATTTGTTTTCATTTAAAACCTTCCGAGAAATAACCTTTTCATTTCTTTTCAAAATCGATTAAGTGTGCATGCGAACGAAGTCACGGGTACCAGCTCGTAAAAAATATAATTCAAACAACAGGACAAAGAAGTATTTACAATACGACAGACTCGGTTTAATCGTTAACACTTATTTTCATCGCAATTAAAATTTTAATTATGCTAATAAATTTTAATATATACTGATACAGCACGATTGTTACGTATAGCGAATTAAGCATTGTGTTTTACGTAAAAAATTAGCATTAGCTTAAATATTATTTCATCATTGTTATCGTCATTAGCGGCTAGCTTTGAGCTCACTTCTAATGCCTTTTTGTCAAACGAGCAGTCAGCAACGCGGAGGCTTTCGTTGACTGCCGACGTCAATGACAATCCTCACAATTGTTATGCAGACGTATTATTGTTGCCATGCAAATGCGTTGCCTTCCTCTCCGTCTCCCCTCCAATGGGCCACCGTCTATATATTCCGTCTATATATTCACAAACCGCAAGAAATGCGACAGCATACCGACATTACCGACTACCGACGCCGGATCGGAGCCGATCGGAGGCTTTTAACAAAATATACTTACATAGAACCATATTCTCTACATAAATAGGATCATATTTTCTATTTAGATAGAGTCATATTCTCTATTTAAATAGAGTCATATTCATAATTTACAAAGGTAAATAGAGAATATAACTCTATTTAAATAGAGGCATATACCCAGCCCACTCCCACGGCTGTGGAAATGGCGGGTCACGGGAGTCGCTGGATGTAGCGTCTACAAAACCCAACCTGCGTCATTATTTTAATACTTTACGTCCTCACAAAAGCTGGCCGCCAATCCCATCACTCTCAAGCATTGCTTGAACGACTCTATAAAAGGCCCCGTCTTCTAAGCTCTATTTGTAGGTTATAACTTATATCGCTGCAGGGTTGCTCTACAGTGCCACGTTCTTTCAGATTGGCGCCGGCTCCAGACAGGCGCACACAACATAGCTTCCTAGTATTGCACGTTTATCTACACACTAAAACAAGGATAACGTCACCATTTTATGAAGAAATTGAAAAATGGCCTCCCATTACTCGTTCATGCATTCAGATAAAGCAGGCCGTCGACATACAGCGAGCATAGAGCCATTCTGAGTCCATTATAAAGCAATGAGCGCTGGAATTGAAAGGTCAACAGTCTCCGTTGAGACGGAATGAAGCGATAGCTATGCTCTCGCGTCTCGTCCCGAGAGAGAGTCCGAATGACGAACTTGGTTGAAGGTAAGTGCGTATCTGTCATCTGCCTAATCTATTGTTGCACGTACTCAAACTTAAATGCTCCTTGGTCTACCCTCTACATCTATTTTCTTTTGATACGACGTCATAATTTTTAAGTTAAAATTGAGTAATGGCCTCCCATTATTTGTCCATGATTATTAATGAAATTGCCAGCCGGACATATCGCGTCGTGGCAATTTGAAGTCCGTTATGAAGCAATCAGCCCAGGAGACGAAAGGTCAACAGTTTCGAGTGGCTCTTTCTCCGCTCGGCGGGAAAGTTAATAAATACTTATGGAGCAACAAGTATTTAAGTCCTTATGAATGAGACGATGTAATTTACAATGGATTCAACAAAGAAGGTATTATTTTATTAAGTACTCGAGCCGCTTTTGTGGCGAACATTCCCTATACATGGTGGCTCATTGGTGGGTTTGAGGATAGGAGTGCAACCATCGGCATAGTAATTATGCGGATTTTCGTTAAAAGGCTCCGATTCCTCGTTTGCACCTCTATACTATAAAAATCATTTTAAAATAGTAAAATACATACAATTTTTTCTCTCTTAAATCTCCTGTTGGTTTTTATAAACACTATACATGGTATATTGGGATGAATGCGAGTAGCAGGAGAGCGGTCGTCTTGGCGTTCATCGAAAGAGGCCTATGTCCAGCAGTGGACCGATAAGGGCTGATAATGATGATGATAATACATGGTATATTAGTAAGAGGTGATGCTACATTGCATCCGAAATAGGGCCGGCACCACCGGAGAGGTAAATCTCGAACGCATGACACCGCCGTATAGTGTCAGCTAGACGGTGGCCCATCGGAGGGGAGAAGGAGATTAAGGCAACGCATTTGCATGGCAACAATAATACGTCTGCATAACAGTTATGAGCATGTTCATTGCCATCGGCAGTCAACGAAAGCCTCCGCGTTGCTGACTGCTCGTCTGACAAAAAGGCATTAAAAGTGAGCTAAAAGCTAGCTGCTAATGATGATAACAATGATGAAATAATATTTAAGCTAATGCAAATTTTTTACGTAAAACACAATACATAATTCGCTATACGTAACATTCGTGCTGTATCAGTATATATTAAAAGTTATTAGCATAATTAAAATTTTAATTGCGAGGAAAATAAGTGTTAACGATTAAACCGTGTCGGTCGTATTGTAAATACTTCTTTGTCTTGTTGTTTGAATTATATTTTTTACGAGCTGGTACCCGTGACTTCGTTCGCATGCACACTTAATCGATTTTGAAAAGAAATGAAAAGGTTATTTCTCGAAAGGTTTTAAATGAAAACAAATTGCACCCTATGGCTTATTAGCTACACAACAAAACAAGTTTTAAATCCGTCCATTAATTCCGGAGATTAGGGTGTACAAATATAGAAAGAGACAATTGCTTTTCTTAATTTTTTTTCTCTGTTACTGTTTTCTTTAAGTATAATAAGATGACTATATACGAGTATTAGTAATGTTTTTAATACATAATGTAAAAATGTTTTTCTAATATATAATGCACAGAAACCTTTTTGACGGTTTTATAATTTTGTTATATATAATGCGGGACAAACTAGCAAGCAGGTGGTATGTGCATACCGCCGCCTATAAACACGCGCAGAACCCGAAGAAGCCCAGGTCGTATCGGTTCAGAATTACACAAGGTGGCAGATGGTGCCACAACGATATACGCGGTAGGAAAGTGCGCCTAAAACGCACAGTAGGGGGCCTTTAGGACATGAAGGTAGTGGTAGTGTGTATAGAAGTACATAATGATAACCACCCATCCGGCCCGGGATGGACACGAGTAGCAGGAGATCGATCGTCTGGAAGTCCACTGCCAGAGGCCATGTCCAGAGATACCGATAGGAGCGGATGATAATGATGAACGACAATTACCGCCGTGACTTGCCAGATTGTTGGCTTTACTACGGTTTTATCGCGGATGTGTCTGCATTAATGTCATGCGCTGCTCCTTCTCAGATCTTTCGCTGGACTCACCAAAACTTGCACACATCGCACTGTGGCTGTAACTGCACCCACACGCTACGTCACTTCACCCTCACGTTAAATCACTTCGCCCACACGTTACGTCGCTTCGCACTGACATTAAATCACTTCGCCGTGACGTTAAGGTTCTTCACACTGAACGTTAAGTGGAATAGGGGTACCTGTCACACCGGAGCGTAATATATGACTACTTCTAGTATCGACAAGAGGTACAAGGACGGCATAGGTTTGGTCGAATATTATTAGCGAATGTCAAATTTGCCCATGGCTCTAAAGCATAGCTGAATATTCGGCGGCCGATTGATGTTATGCGACATTTGATATACCTTATCATATCTAAAAAAGCATTTAGAAGGTTAACAAAAGATTTGCGATGAAACAAGTACTCGGTACTACTTGTTGCAGTGATTTTTCTGTAAGAAAACATAAATATATCGAAATAGTTTAAAAAAATAGTTTCATAGATAACTATATACTATATAGTCTACATAAAGCCTTCCTCAATAAAGGGACTATTCAACCGAAATAGATTTTTTCAATTCGAACTAGTAGTTTTTTATTTCAACGCGCTAATGTCAGGGACATTAGCGCGTTGACACAAAAAGAACTCTTCAGATTTATATGTTATAGATGAGGAGGAATCCTCATAATTGTCTTGCCGTACGTCTCTCCTCCCCTTCAATGGGCCAAATGACATTACAAAAACTTGACATTAGTATTATGTAAAGCGACAACACATACCACACGAATCGACACAGCAGTTCGAATATGCTTGGGAACACGAGGTCGTCGGAGGCTGCCAGCCATTTTCGCCCCAATAGACGGAGCGCTGGCATTCTGTAACAAATACAACGAACAAATATAATACATATTATAGCGATGTATGTGTCGCAGTCAAATTATGTAAATCGCCGTATTTCCTTACGGCTAGCCACATTCGAAAACAGGGCCGTTGTGTTTTGAGGCGGCCCAACGGTTAACCGAATCTAATACCGTTGAGTGAAATTCCAACAGAAATTCCAATTAAGCCGTATTCTAACCAAGATATTTCATTTGGCTAAACGTAAGGCGCCATATTTAAGAACGACTCGAAATGAGAATCGTAGGGATGCTGCGAAACAGAACGGCCCTGTTTTTGAAAATGGCTAGCCGCAATGTTATACGATATATATAGAAAGACAGGCAGAAACCACGCGCTCACATGACACCCCAATGAAGTGACGTGTAATGCTCGTTTGCCCGCTTTACTATAAAAAATAATGATTGAACACAATTCTTTTTCTTTGTTGTTTGATTGAAGAAAATTTTTGAAGGTGCGCACAGAGGGGCAACTAATCTCTTATAAAGTTTGTCGTGTTTATAGAGTGTACTTTACATGTATATAAATGATGATTGCTGAGCTGACCCTGCGCCGATGATTCATTTGACATTCATTGATGTATCCAATCCTATCAATCAGCGAAGATAATGGTGGCACAATAATTATGATCGTAATTACGACCGCGGTGTGATTGTCGTCACTCGTGTTCAACGTCACTATTAAAAAATAATGATTGTGACGTGTGATAACGAGTTGTCGAGGAATGTAGATTGATATCTTTTGTGGAACACGAAGCTTTGTCACATAAAAGAGCACGTTGATTTTACACAAAATATGGCAAATTTCATTCACAGATTTGCAAATTTACGAATATTATAAATTTTAATTTGCCTGGTAAACATTACACGTTACAATGACAACAAATTCAATATATGAAAGCAACGTCTGTCGCGACAGGCCGTTGGTAATAATTTCTGCTGCTGCGGTGTAACGGTCTACTTTGATATTTTTACATTCTCGAAATTTTTGTAATGATTTACAACATTTTAGAAAGTGTTGTATAGCCTATGTTCATCAGAGATAACGTAGGATTCTAATGGCAGACGATTTCTTCAAATCGGTCCAGTAGTTTTGGAGTCTTTTCCGAGCAAACAAACAAGAAAGTAGTGAAATGTTTCCTCTTTATAATATTAGTATAGTATACACACACATATTATATGTGTGTGTATACTGTAATACTAACACAAAAATACACACATCAATCTAAAGCACTGAAGTACTAACTAAAAGAAAATATTCTAAAAAATTATATTGAAATATATTTTATATATGAGTTATTTGTATTTTAAATGCGACAGTGTCTGTCTGTCGGTCTATGATGGCATCACGGCCAAACAGCCGAACTAATTTTGATGAAATTTGATATGCATAAAATTAGAGGGACTTCAAGTATTTACTACAAAAATCAATCCGCAAAGGACTACCATTGTGGATGAAAGTTTGTATTAAAATCTTGTCGTCAATCGCGTCAATATTCCACACCAGCGAAGTCGTGGGTAAAAGCTAGCACATGAAAAGCCGCTTCAGCCTAATCCATACTCGTATGCGCTTCCGCCGGATGAGGTTGCTGAGGTCTTGACCTTTTACCAACAGACAATTAACTAGATCATGAAAGGTTCTCCACGTGCGCCCACTTCCGACACTTCACCAACTTCTCTGTAAAGTACAGATAATATTATATTTGAGATATTTTTAGTTAGTTTCATGCAAAGTGAGGTGCATGCGCCTACAAATTTAAGTATGTCATTTATTATAAGTTACTGGTACCCACTGTGAGTGCGAATCACTCCGCGTGACGCCGCCGATACCCCGATTCTTCAGACCGCGACTTCGTCATTTTACTTTAAACATAAGCGTTTAAAAACCTTTAAACGAGTTTGAAGACATCGAAAACAGATTATGGCAGGGAAGTGGTTTTAACAATTTCACACAGTACAACATTTAATTAAGGCGCTTAATGTGACTTGAACTGTTAACGAAAAGGAAAAGGGTTAAAATATAGTCGTGCTCATACAAGTGATTCCGAGAAAGTTGTGTAACATGAAACCCGCTGCTTTTCGCAAGTGTGGCGTATCATAATTTATGCTAACAGCGTAATACAAGAAGTATGTTATAAGCTGACTAACATCATCCCGCGGTAACGCCTGCGTATCTCCTGCCCTATTAGTCGTAGTGTCATTGTATAGAGCCTATAGCATTCCCCGATAAATAGACTATACAACACAAAAATATTTTTGCAATTCGGGTCAGTAGTTCTTAATATTAGCGTGTACAAACAAACCACGAAACAAACTCTTCAACTTTATATTATTGGTCCATACTCCTCGCCGGTCTAATTACTTATGTTATTATTGGAGAATAGTGTTAAAGAAACCATTTATCGCGATATGAAAAAGATTGGGATTCAATATCGTGAATAAGTAACCCGCTATCGTAACGCTTTACCACGCCTACGTCGCTTTAGAATCATCTTCGATCCAGTTTCATGTCATGGATCTGATATTACATGTGTGTCAGCTCCGTGACATCCGACTTCTAATCGATTCTTGAAAACTTTTTGAACACACGAATATTTTTCATGAATCGATTAAAAGTCTATTTTTGTCATTTGGTAAGTAACTGCATAATATCTGTCCTGTCTTTAAGCCTTGGGGGTTTATCCCGAAACACCGGGGAGTATGCAACTGATGTGGACTGATCACACCACGCCTATCCCCGCGATAAGTACCGTAAGGACTTGTTTTACAGCTACTAAATACAGAACACCGAAAATACATTTAATTTTGTCGACCGGCTGGCTCAGTTGGTAACATGGCGGTTAGTCCGCGTGTTACGCCAGAGATCGCGGGTTCGAAACCCGCATAGGTCATGGATATTTATATATGTATTTCTATAATAAAAATCTTAAATATATAAAATTTATTAAATATATTTTCGTTGTCAAATTGCACGTCAATCGTTTGAGTAACCTGTAATGCAACATGATACTAGGTACCTCGACTACACGCCAACGACCTTTGTGGAATTCGAACCCGCACTTGCTGGCGTAATGCTATCGGTCGTCCAATCATTATTTTCGTAATGACGTAGCGCTGAGTCACAAAGAGAAACTAGAATATGCTCATTATTCTTATTTTTACTTGGTTTTGTTTACAATTCGTTGTCTGTTACTGTAGATTCTACGCTAATTGCAATCACAACTTTGTAGCCAAAATATATGTGAATGGTAAAAGAACAGACATTTTTTTTATTTTTAGAACACGATACGTATTGGTTACACGTAACCGATTAAACGGAAATATTGCTTACGTACATATTAAACTTCACCTAAATTATTGTCACTATTTTCAAAAAATATGCGCACCGCATGATACCGATGGAAACTGGTACCGGCCAAAGCTCAGGGCGCGTAATATAAGTAGATTATATTACCTACATAACTTAAACTTTTTTACAATTATCGGCTAATACGCTCCCATTCCCATGGTTGGAGTGACACGGACGGGCGTCATGTAATTTATAAAACACTTTCTGGAAGGTCACACTGCAATATTTATTTTTATCTCATACACACTGTACGAACAAAAAATTTCAAACCGAATGAAAAAACTCGACTGTTGAATATTCAGTTGCAGCTGAGACCTTGAGAATGTAAAGTGGAATACGAAACGAGGACTGAACAACAGTTACAGGGCTTTCGGTAAATTGAAGTTTATTTATTCACGCACGAACGTGCTAACTCTACTAAGAGTCTACATGCCATAGTTTATATTATTTATATAAAGATCTCAACCTCTCTCACTTACTTAACCCCTAATAAGAGGTTGTGAAACTGCTGCATTGCGGTCGAGACCAGCCGTAGTGGAGAGAAGAGACCAGTGGAAATGTACCTCCCACTCACATGATACCTCACAAATACTAAGCGGTATAAGGCGGTAGCTTAAAAAGGCACAGCTATCTATCGCGTTGCGTGCGTATTACGAGACACTAGAGAGCATAGCCATTATTGATGTCTTAAGTTTACGCGGATGTTACTCATTACAATAAAACTAATTTTACGGATTTTATCGCGATTTATTTAATTATTTAACTAGCCCGACGTTTCAGAAGCTTTACAGCAACCATGCTCACGGTTAGATGCCTGCCTGTGCATAAAAAATATAGATGAGAAATGAAGACCCACACATGCATAATGCGGGATAATTTGACAGAGCTATCATCTCGCAGACTGCTTCGAGCTACCTAGATTCATCAGCTGTGCAGTATGCTGATGCAAGGCTTTAAGTCGTTATCATAATTAGATGATAATGCGGACCAAATTTAACGACTTCCAAACCGCTGAATGGCTGGTTCCATGGTTCGACGTACCTTTTCATAGTTGCAAAAATTGAACTGTTTCATTGAGCTAAATAAAACAAATTAAAATCCATTTTATTTTAATTTTTGTAACATAAAATTGTTAAAGTTTATAAGAAGAGGCTAAATTAGCCACAAGAAGAGAAAGAATTTTAATGCATGAATATATTTCGACATTTTTTACTTTCTTCAATTAAAGCGGAGCCCACTTTTTCTTTGTTAATTAAAAATAGCCTTAAAGATGTTAAACTTGAAACATGAACTTTAAAACTTTTTCGCAAAGCAAACTTATTCATAAAATTGTTAAAAGTATACAACAATTTTTTCAAGTTTATTGTCAATATATACTTGTATACTCTAGAGTAAAAAATATTTGTCATGCTTACCACTAGACACGAGGTAGGTCACCTCGTGTCTAGTGGTGAGCATGTTCAATCGGAGTCGTGAGGTTCTGGGTTCGAGTCCCGGGTCGGACCAAGTGTTATTGGGTGTATTTATCAATGTCTAATGACAGTCTGAAATTAAGCCGTCGGTACTGCGCCTGATTTTTTTTCGGTCGTGAGGGACTGTCGTCCTATCGAAATAGGTGAATGTGGACACAAGGAGCGCACTTGTGCCTGCGCACACGCTTGTGCACTATAACATGCTCTGCGTAGTTGGCTAGTCCGTATACAGTAGCCGTCATTGCCGAAATACGGTTAGGTCATCCTTATTTTTGTCACCTACATACATATTTAACCATTAATCTGTAGCCCAAAGCAGCGCTTAAAATACAGTTACTAAACAAAAGACAAGGAATACCAAAAGTTTGGAAAATCTTCCAGGAATATCACTTTTAATCCCTCTATTGAAAATTATTTGATAAATCCATTTTATTAAATTCTGAATTTCCAAATTAATAAAATAAAATATTTTATTAATTTGGAGATTCAGATTCAGATTTTATTTCATTTACATTTCAATATTTTTAGATGAAGTAAATGAGAACATCGATTCTATTCTATTCTATAGGTCAATGTGATAAGCATGGCCTTACTGACATTTTTTTAAAGTGTGCCATTAAGTGTGACACGCGATATGAAATGTTAAATAAGTGTGTTAGTTAAAATTATGTGCTTAACACTGCATCAGAATGTGTATGTAAGACAATATATGGTCCATGGAGGAGAAGAGAGACAACACATCGGCGTAACAATTGTGTGGATGTCTCTGGGCGTCCGTAGTCATAAAGAAACTCCAAGTGCTCGTATGTAACATTAATACAACAAAAAGAATGACATTGTAACTAAACAAACCTAGAGCATGTTAGAACATTTTTATATTATGAAATCTTAATAAATGTAGCAGCCAGCCGGCCAGCACAACCGGGGACGTACCTCGTACCGTAAAGAGATAGCTATCGTAAGTAGCCGGTGGCCCATTCGAGTGGAGGAGGAATAGTGGACAACGCATCTCCATGACAATAATGTGGAAGTCTATTTGCGTCGACAGTCGTCAAACGGCTCCGATATCTCGTTTGCCCCCTCTATAGCATAAAAGACTAACTGATAGGCAACCATTTTAAAGTGAGAGATTTGCAATCTAGGCACGGGGTACGGTTTCATACAGCAGTTTTTTTGTGTTGGAACTATTTATGTCAAGAGTTAAATGCCAAGCTGCCAAGCTGGCACATGATGTGGCACTTGAGAACTAACGTCTACACGTTTGAGAACATGGCGTTTTACTTGTCGTAAACGTGATAGTCACAATAATAATATGCTGTATACATATCATCATCATTGTGTGTGGGGGACAAACGAGTAATCTGACCCGTCTACAACATCTTCATTTGTAGATGCACTGCCCTCCCTCACCCAACCAAAATAGTAGCCTGGGGTGAACCCAGGCGAAGCCGATTGGGCCGAGGGGGATATTTGCACCCCTCTTATAAGAAAAGGGGGCTTAAAGATCAAGATGAGGAATCGCTCTCGTTACCCCTCTTATAAGAAGAAGGGACCTAAGAGCAACAGGAGGTGGCGCTTTCGCGCACGGGGCAAGGGGCGAGGATGGGAATCTCACTCCATTGCACTGCCCCAAAGTCGGTGGGGTTGTCCTGTAGTGCTGGACAACCCCATCTGTGGAGGTCGAGTTGGTTCCTTAGGGGGCTGACTAGCCGTCGAGGTGCCCTGATGATTGTTGTTCCGGGGCACTTCACCAAGGGCGGCAATGATGGCACTCGTGGTGGTTTTTGTGGGTATTCGGCACTATCATGTGCCGCGAGCCCCACACACCACTGCGTTTCCCCGTATCAACAAAAAAAAAAAGGTTACTGAACTCCACTGTCAAGGCTTAGACCATGGTGGGACCTATCACTTGTCCCAGCAATACTATGCAAAATGAAATTCGCTCTCTGTAGCTCGTTCTCAGAATACCCTCGTCACGCATTCATCAACTTATTCCCCAAGTCGAGCGTGCATAATGAAGATTAACTTCAAAAAGAGAATCTCTCTTCTTTTTAGACCTCCGTACACAAAGGGTAAAAAACTGAACCCTATTACTAAGAATTCGCTCTCCGTCTGTCCGTTTGTCGGTGTTTCAATAGGCTGTCTCTCATGAACCGTGATAGCTAGAAAGTTGAAATTTTCACAAATGATGTACTTGTTTTACAACAAATGCTATTTTTTTAATTATAGTTATATCACTAACAAACCCATCACAAGCATATACATGTGTGTTGCAAACATAAATTTGTAAACTTAAATAAGTTGTAATTTTCTTATCTCCTGTTGGTACGGAACCCTTAGTGTACCTTCGGTTCGCACTTGGTCAGTTTTTTTACTCATCACTACATTGCATATGCATGTCATGCATAACATTACAATATTTAATAGTGTTGACATTTTCAAGTATTCGTCAAACGAGCGTATCTCTCGGCACTCACGTACATCGGTACAAGGAAAAACTTGTTATTATTTATTGAACTCGAAGACGAGAGCTGTCGTATACACGAGTGATTTAAGCATTCGCAATTAATTCTTGCGTGTGTGAGAGCTGAAAATTACCCTCGCCATCTTGATAAAGTTAACAACAAAGGGACATAACGAACACTTAAAGTTGTAATTTATTGTAAAGTAATATAGTCTGAGTTGTGGTGTAATTATCTTTTATTGCTGTATTTTTATAATCTTAACATACGAACTATTAAAATAATATTTAATTCATAGACTATCAGCAACGCAGTTTCAACCGTATAACATAGTAAAAACCAGTTTTAAAATTTTACCCGAGGGCATGATTTTCCAAAAATTCTTTATCAATGTTCACTTATGTTATGAAAGGCACCCCTGTACCATATTTCTATCAGTCACTCACTTTTATATGTTATTAAGACCGATATTTATATAATAATTTTAAATGACATTATTACCAAAATTATAAAATTATGATAATTAGGAATAGCGTACGCATATCGTTTAAAGCGTCGTCTTCTATCCAAAGAAGAATGAAGAAGCACAAGCAATGAGTGTTAGCGTTTATACCGCGTATTCATTAAGCAACATTTGTTTGATAAACATTCTTTATCAGTCGCGTTTCATGATGTTTCATAATTTATGTCAATAGTTAATAAACAAAAGCGATGAGATCAGCATAGAAGTTCGCTTCATTGTTTGGGCATAATCGGTTCTCCCGATGTTTCCAATACACTTGAGGGTTATAGAGTAAAGTAAATTGGGCTATGCCTTATTAGTCTAAAGGCTTCCGTAACATTATGCACTATTAAATCCAAAAAGACTATGACATTCCACTGGTAGTTCCGGAGATTATGACATACACACAGACACACCTTTACACTTACTTAATCAATATATAAAATATTCAAAGTGCTAAATATTTCGAATTAATTAATCCTTCTAACGTAGTCTGGCAAAACGAAAAATATCGCCGAGAAAGGCCTGGGCATCGCCGACTATTGCTAACCATGGCCGTTGCATCACTTGTGAATCACAGAGGGCATGCTCGTCATCTCGATTTATACATATCGTCATGATTCTTGTATTAATTTCAAAACTGATAAGTAGATTAGGGATCATCTTTTCACCAGACTATGTCAGAAGGAACGCCAATTTGTACCGCGTACAACTGCACTGTGGAACCAGCTTCCCTCCCTTCCCTCATTATTTCCGATCCGAATTAAAGATATTTAAGAAAAGAGCATACCGTCAACGCGTCTGGAAGACGCCTAGTCTCACAAATGTCTATGGGCGGCAGTAGACACTAGCCACCTGCTCGTTTGCCCCCTTTTTTAGATTCTTCTTGATAACGGGTACATCAAATATCGTTACATTCTAAACAATCGTATTATTAAGTCAATCTGATGTTAATTACTAGTTATATGCCTATTTTTAAAATTTACATAGATTACCTACTTTATATGTAGTAGTATTCTCTTTTTTATTCAATTAACATAATCGGGTGTTCCACTGTTTAGGTTCACGGTTTTCATCCTGATTAGCCCTAATTCGCGAACCGTTAAACATAGACCCCGGTAAAGGGGAAGACAGCGGCGGCAGCTGGTGCTGGCCAATACAAGAATGCAGGTTGATTAGCTTGGCTTTAGATAAATGAGGCCCACGCCCAGCGGTAGACCTATAAAGATTTGGTGACTACCGACGCTCATAGACATCTCCATAATTTTTGTGTCCCCCTTTTTCGTCCTAACTTCCATTCGGCCACTAGAAACCTATAATCCAAACGTAACGCAAAAGCATAACTCACTTTGCGGCAGCATCATGTAAATGAGGAGAGGTGCCTTCGAGTCGGGCCGATTGGATTAAAATGGCATGACATCTTTGAATATGCCACTGTTTTTTTTTATAGAATAGGGCGGCAAACGAATAATTGGAGCCTTTTCACGACTACCGACACCCGTAACATCGACATAATTAGTATGCCGATGCGTTGCCCTCCACCCCCCAATAGGTCACCGGCTAATCACAAACCGCTCGAACACTGAAGATATCACTTTACGGCGTTATAATGTGAGCGAGATGTACCTCCACGGTCGTGCCGGCCTACTTCCGTTGTATAGGAGGATTAGTGACATGCACTATGCATGGCACTATCTCCTCCTATGCAGCCTGGCACCACTTCTTCCTAAAATGATGACGAACGTACGTGCGAATCCCAGTGGTGGAAAGTGGTGGTTGTAATCAAGTTGGATAAATCAGTTTATTTATCCGTTGCTTATCAGCGAGCACAATGATATAAACACAATTATCTGCCGCAACGCAATGTGGACGGCCACGTCGTGTTAGCTCAGTAAATTGGATATGAATATTGAATATTGGAGGCTATGTTTATGTGCTGTTTCATTAACTTCTTTTTTAGTATAGGGAGGCAAACGAGATTTCGCCTTTTTACGACTACCCACACAAACAGCCTTGGACATTCTAATTATTGTCATGCAGATCTGTTGCCCTCTTCTCCGCCTCCTCTCTAATGGACAATTACTCATAAATAACTAACAGCTTTTGACGGTTTTGCCCGCTTAATTCTCTCAGGTACTCGTCGTAGCTTGGTATAGAACCTAGTGGCTGCGTCCTGCGGTTTGTATCGGGTATAATTAGGAAAACATCACTGTCGATGAACGCAAACTGTTAACCCTCGAAATCCTATGCTTGGGGGTCGAATTCCCCAAAATCTATCTATAGATGACTGTGGGAGTCGGGAGTCGTCAAAATGCACCGATCGTTCGTTTGCCCCTATTATACAAAATCATAAAACGAATAATCATGTCCACGTGTGCTTTACCAGCGGAACAGTGAAACGAATCGATTATACTCGTACACAGGTACTAGACATGTTTCGCGGACGTATCTCGTAGCCACTAAACCAATCAGTGTCTAATTCGATAATTCTGGCGTGAAGATGTGTTGTTGTTGTCTCTGCGACCCATCTCTCTATCTAACTCATCTACATATTGGCCGGATGTCATCAGAGTCCGTGCAGTAGTCAAAATTTAAAATTCATAATATGAGCCCACTGCCCCCTCTTGATCTCACCAGCGTATACCTCACCCAAAAACGCAACCTTGGTGAAGTTCGTTCTTGGCGGATGTCTTCACCTTAAAGTGAAGGTAGCCTACCTGCCAAGTTTTTAGTTTGTAGGTGTTATAGTTTCTGAGATTTCGTGATTAATCAGATTATATATAAAAAAAAGAAAAGGTACCTTCACGCCTGTTATCCCCGAAGAGGTAGGCAGAGGCGTACCATTACATCCACAACTCGTGAGTCCAGTAGATATACTAGCACACCCACGATTAGCCAAGGTACTGAGAGGCCCATGATGTCATAGGTGGCAAGCCTATGGCCACTTCAGGCACATTACAATCCCGGACAGTGTAATGCGTGCTCAGAATAATCTGAGAAACATTTTAATAACATTGCCCGACCTGCGGTTCGAACCCAGGACCCCACGCGGCTAACGGTCTTAACGGGCGACACCCGCACCGTTACGCCACAGAGGTACATATATAATATATAAATATAAGAACATCTCATTATTAACACTAGTGTACAAATATTAAGAAGGTCCGACACAAAGATTAAACACTGCAATATAACTTATCTGTATACATTTTATTATATTGCCAACAGTTTCATATAACAATCAGTAACCATGACTGTGTATTTTGAAACAATTCATTTCGCTTATCTTTGGTCTGCAATACAATTCGCTTTAATTCAAATTCAAAATGTTATTTATTTCGGACAATCCAGGTCCATTTGGGTTAGTACATTTAACAACTAAACATCTTAAAAACTAGGTTAACATTATACATTAAATAGTCAAGCAAAGATTCGGAATGCTCGTTTACCACATCAAGTCGGTGTGCGGGCGACATAATTACAAGTGACTACGTTGCCCTAATCTGTAAATGCACCGCCCGATGGAATGAAAGAGAGAACTTGCTACGCTCACTGGCTCGCAGACTCCACCCATTCCGAACGTTACCCACCGTAACGTTATCGACTTACAAGGTGTTATAAAGTCAGAAAGTGAAATGTTACCTCAGACTTGAATGAACGATCACCGTGATATTAAAACTCGTGTAAGCTTACCCTTAACACGGGTTTACTGCTCATATTGCTTTTATGCCAGCGGCCTTTATATTTTTTAAATTACATATGCAAACGAGCCATCAGAACGTTTTTACGACTGCCGACCCAAATGAACATTGGCATAATTACTATACCGATACGTTGCTTTCCCTCCCCCCCCCCCCAATGGAGTACCGGCTACTCACAAACCGCCGAAACGCGACACCGAAGATGTCACTTTACGAAACGCGAAACCGAAGATGTCACTTTACGGCGCTATCATTTGAGCGAGTGGTACCTTTCTGGTCGTGCTGGCCCAGTGCCGCTGCAATGCAGGGTGGGACTACCACTCCGCAAGTAGTAAGACGACGCTGCCGTATGGTATTACGTACGTATTTGTTATGGCAGTGCGTGTTAGTCACAGGCTCTACAACGACTGATAAACGTGCATACGGCTGTATAAGACTGATAGACGTTCCAATGTGCAAAATATTACTTAGTTGAGGGGATAACAAGAAAAGCGAAACTAGCACTGCTGCCATTCTGCATTGCAACCGAGTCGGGCCAGCACGACAGGGCATGTTTGGCCCAGATAATACAGCAAATGCTGTCGCGATTCTTGCAGTTTATCAGCCCATAGGGGGAAAAGGAAGGAGGGCAACACAACTACATAGCAATTATGTGGATGTCAAGGGGTGTCGGCAGTTACCATTAGACTGACTGCTCGTTTGCTCCCATATACATAAAAATGTAATAATAATGTCGTCCTAGCCGAATTCTGGTTACAGCGGCCGTCTCTATTAAGAGAGCCACCTGCGCGGGACATATTATAGTGCACAAGTGTTTGCGCAGACACAAGTGCACTCCCTATTCTTTCATTCTCCTATTCCGATCCGACACGACCGGAGAGAAAACAGGCGCAGGACCGACGGCTTAACGTGCTCTTCGAGGCACGGGGGTGTAACACCGCCAACATCCTAACTCCAATTATTAGAATTTGGAAAATCCTAATAGCACTTTTTATATGGTCAGCCACAGACGTGAGGTCACGGGTTCGAATCTCGAGACCTCACGTCTGTGGCTGAACATACTTACAACTAGACCACGAGGCACTTATATAAGTTATATACTATAATTGTGGTTATGATTATATAAATACTATATCTCTATCAACTAACGTCAAAACATAAACGTCAGTGTATCTTATTAAAAAAAAACCAGGGTCAGCAAAATAATTGTAGCGGGGTTACCCGCAGCGTCAGTTAAGTTACAATGTCTAACAATAAAAGTGTAATTAACTAAACTGGAGGTTAAGCGTTTGCGCAATAAATCTAGACGTTAAAGGATGTGATGTATAAAAACCGGCTGAGTGCGATTCGGACTTGCACGCCGTTGTTTCCGTACGAACGGGTGCTACGAGCATTACAACTTACACAAGTTGGCAAGCTACTTTTTGCGGGCGCCTGCCTGCACACATTCTATGTGAAACAACTACACATGAACTTGTAATAATTTACAAATTTTTGGTTTTTGTTGCTGGTGACATTATAGAGGGACGGACATAAGGGGAGAGACGAACATTCAGCCTTTTAACTACAGATGCCTAAAGATATTCGTACAACTGTTATGCAGACGCAACAATATGAAGGGCCTCCTTCTCTTCAATGGACCGCCGGACAACTCACAAACCATACGAAACAAGACAGCGTAACACTCTGCGACAGCATCATGTAATCGAGTCCAATTTAGTACGGCAAACCCTCTCACCGAAGATCTGATTGATATCCTTGATTGTCTGTGAAGGTACAATGATACTGAAATGTCAATTAGTATAAGAGCCCTATACCGGCTGTTTGTATGAAGCGAGTAATGAATGAGGACGAGGCAAGGCAGGAATATATGGATCATGTGTCACTCTGTTCACTCTGGGTCCATTAGGAAGCTGGTGTGAAGATGTGTTGTTGTTGTCGAGTAACCTTGTCGGTGAAGAGTTTTCACAAGCGGCTCTGCTCACCTAATTACGGAGCTGGTGTGAAGATATAACAAGAACGCTTATTATTAAATTTCAAATTAATTACTCGTCCATCATTATAGCGCGTACTTTCCATTACGCCTGCCTGTTTACACGGAACACTCAAGTTGTCCGCGGGCGACAAAGTCTTTGCCTCTGAGCGGATGACACGCGAGATTAAACAGACTAAGTTTTATTGGCGAGACTTTTTATTTTTCCTAGTCTTAGTCTGTTTCTTGATATTTTAGGGTTCCGCACCCACCCCACCATGGTTCAATCCTAGTCATGGCGGCGCGGGCTCAGTTGCTTCGAGTGAATCGGTACACCTTTGCAAGGCTAATTGAACTGAGGGGGATGTTCTTTGCACCCCTCTTATAAGAAGAGGGGACAAAAGAGCAACAGGAGGAGGCAATTTTGCGCATGGGGCTTGCCCTGTGAGGTGAGGGGTGAGGGTGGGAACCTCACCCCATTGCGCTGTTCCAAGGTTGGTGGGGTTGTCCTGTGGTGCGGGGCAACCCTGCTGTGGAGGAGTCGTCGGTCTCTTAGGGGACTGCATAGCCGTCGAGGTACCCTGATGATTTGTTATTCCAGGGCACCTACAACAAAGGCAGCACTGTTGGCAGTCGCGGTGGTTTTGTGGTTATTCGGCACCATAATGTGCCACGAGCCCCACACACCTCAGTAGTCACCCAGGGCCAGTGAAGGCGCATAAATGTATTTCCCCACGTCAACAAAAAAAGAAGGTTCCGCACCCACGGGGTAAAAAACAGAATCCTATTATTACGACTTCGCTGTCCGTTTGTCACCAGGCTGTATTTCATGGACCGTGATAGCTAAGGAGTTGAAGTTTACACAGATGATGTATATCTGTTGCTGCTATAACAACAAATACTCGAAATTAGTAAATTATAGTTATATCACTGAAAAAAAAAAAACGTTACGGGCTTATATTTGTAGTATGTTCCATACAACGTGTATGCAGGCAATAAAGTTTGTCAACTTATACAAAAGTATCGCTGTCGCGTTTCGAGCGGTTTGTTAATAGCCCATACTCATTAGCATAATCATGCCCCCTCGTAAACTCCTGTACCAACGGAAACTCACAAACCGTACGAAACGCGTTAGCACACCCGTTACGGCGGTGTTGTGTTTACGAAGTACCTCCCCGGTCGAGCGTGCTCAGTATGGATTCATTGTGCAGAATGGCACTACCTCTTAATATTCTAGCTTAACTAAATATTACACAATTCATGTGATTGTTTATGTTGGACCCATAAGTTTTCCGGTTGATTCTAGTACCTGGACCTCTCTCAATAAAATTACAATACTATAATGCTACTGACTCCTAATATAAATTAACAGCGAGACACAAAATCTTCGCTAGTCTGATGAACTGTTACGGGAAATGCCAACAGTAATAGGTCCGTCCAGAAAAAAAAACAATCGAATATAAAATCCTTTTGTGCTATAATTGGACTAACTTGAAAATGAAAATATTTTTATTCAAAACTAGCGACCCGCTCCGGGTTCGCTTGTAAATAATACGGCCCTGGTTGTTTCCTTAACAACCTATAAATAAAAATCCTCCTCGATAATCATTCTATTGGTGAAAAACCGCTTGAAAATACGTTATGTAGATTTTTTATAAAATGGATCACATACAGAAAACCTGTTTTGGGGACTTTGTTTTACAACATGTATAGAAAGTAATAATGCAGCACTGCAATAGTGTCCATCAGCGTCAACCTTATCGATAAATGATTCGTATCTCAATATTAGTCAATTTAAATTGCCGATCAATCCGGCATTGACGTCAGCGCGGGTCATTGACCACGTGTTTTGCTTACTCTTGGTTAGCCACATTTGACCAACTTTCGCTGACCAACCTACGATACTTGCGAAAATTCCATACCCGTCATCAGATGCTATTTGACCTATTAACGATATTTACTTTTAAATGTCGTTTTCGAATATTGTTATTCTTTTTAAGTACGTCAATAGGGTCTTATCTGCAATAATAATATTATTCTGCGGAGTTCATAAATCACATGTTGTCATTTAAAATGCTACCTTTATATAAAATACATAGTTACGTTTTCTTTTTTTACTCTGACTTTATTTATTTGACACTGTGCATGCTCCTGGCTTAATTACTTCATTTGTCACATATTTTTTTTCTCAATTAAAAACAAATACCAACGAATTTGTACTTAAAGTGATTTTTTAATTCGATGTAAACAACAAACAAATAACTAAACCAATACCTAAATAATCAATTTTTAGCATTCTACATGTGCTATATTATTCAGACCGGACACAATAAAAATGTAATTTAATACATTTTTCAGTGACGCCACAAGTACCGAAATTAGATAGTTAATAACATAAATAGATAATTATTATCTTTAATTGAAACCAGAAAACGCAGGTCCACTGGTTTGTGTGATAGTGAGCACAGCCGTATCCAGAGATAACCGTTTAGTCGGTGATCTGACACATGCTAAGAAATCCTTTGAAAGAAAGAGTCAAATATGCGTAACAACCTGACCCCGTCATACTTTAACAGATCTCGCGTTCTCGATTTACAATACGTTATTACGTCAAAAATTCAACTAGAACAATCGAATACCGGCAAATAGCACCACTATTCTAGAAAGTACCACTGAATAAAATTATCATATGAGTGTCATTATCCTTTTTATCAAGTGCAAAGGTACATTACTCAATCATTCATTTGGGAATCAGATAACTATCATTATCATTTACCTAATACCTAATAGTAAATAGAATATTTTCGATCATGAGACTGTCTCGAAATCCTTACTGGGATAGACCAGACCATTTTTATCGCTACGTAAAGAGCAATACATAAAGAGCTCACAAGACGTGTTTATCAATAAATTTATCTTGCTCTCTCTCTCTCTCTTAAGAAATCATTTAAGATGCAAAAAAATTGATGTAAAATCTAGTCCGATCTACGGCTCTGTGCTGTCCGGTCGCTGCTACGACGACCGTAGCACCGGAGTAAAGCTTTATCGCGCTCATGTTACTTACGTCTTGCATATCTGGAATCGACCGCTTAAAGCTCACCATTTTTTTTGTTCGTTTCTATTCGTGGTCGTTGTTCTGGTAGTAGTATTAATACATTGAATTTAAGTTCAACGTATTATATTAATACGGTTTTATGGACGCGTAAACCTAAGAAGTGATTACTAGTTCTGTTATAAAATTAAAATATCATCAACTTCAAATATTTGGCTTGGCTGTTAATACCGATCAATAAAATTATTTATTTCAAATTATTGTTGTTCCGTAATTTATCTGTAAGAAACTTATTTATGGAATAATGACATTTTTTATAAGAAAATCCGATAATTTCGACTTTAGTTGAGAAATTGATATTGTCCTGCCTCGTGTGGTATTTATTAGAAATTCACGGTGCCATGACAAATACACTTTTATTAAATTGTGCTATAGGATGTTGGGTGAATCAAATTTTATTTCTGCTTCCTGCCCTAACTGTATTCTATAGTGAATTCATTTTTATTTACGCTTATAAACAAGACAACTTCATAAATATAGAGGCAAGGCGTCATGTTATACGTGGCTCTTATACATATTTTCTGATCAATAAAAAACCTATATTTATCGGTAGAGTTTCCCCAGAAGATAATTCCGTATCGTAATATAGCGGTGACGTAAGTATCATACGCTGTCATATGCAGTGCGTACGAATGTCGATTTAATTTTAGGCACATACTATCGCATGAGTTTCCCACGTTAGTCATCAATATGAGTACCTATGGATTTTGTACTATTAAGTTGGTTAATAGATCACATGTAGTTTTCGTCTAAACCTGATAAATTGCTTCGACATCCTCTCATAACATTAAATTAAATATTTTTTTTCTAGATTTATTAAAAAAAATAATTTGATGTCAACCAATTATTACTTTTTAACATTGTACCTTTAATGTTAGCTTCTATGTATGTTTTTTATTTTTCCCTGTAATAATTAGCGTACTTTCGTCTGCAAATAGAGTTATTGCATGTGCAGTACTCATTGACAAATCATTAAAATGTGTGAGAAATAGCAAGGGCCCTAAAACACTTCCCTGGGGTACACCGGCGCTTCGTTTCTATGCGCTAGACATTCTCGTGTATTAGTAATAATATTATGCGTGGTATTTCATTTCTTTGAAATCGGTTAGTATGTTACGGTGGTATCAACGACGAATCCCATACGCGTTTAACTTCTGCTCTAGAATATAATGATCTACGTAGTCAAAGGCTTTTGTTAATCTACGAGTATGTATGTTGCGCACACAAATTCTTATTATTTATCTAATTATTCCATAACTTTCTTAAAAAAGTTGTATATAGTCACATACATAAACATATCATAGAGGAAGTTTTAGATTTAAATAGTTTTCTATGATTTGATTATTGTAATATAGATTATAATTAAGTACAGGTATCACACTAGCATTATAAATGTTCTTATTTTTCAAGGACAAATTGATGGACAAAATGAAATGGTTTCTTAAGGTTCAAGGAGAAAATGAAATGATTTCTTAAGGTAAATAAAGCATTTCGCCTCTTTACTTCAGATTCATGTTCGGCCGAGCAAACTCTGCACACCTTGTTGCTAGTCCGACGCACTGTGGAGGTGTCGGCGTGAACCATTAGACCTCCGGTATACGTAAGCACATCGCCGGGCATCAGTTAGTATGTAATAGAATGTACTCACATATAACTCACTGTTTGCAAGCCAACCAAATTAGAACGAACAAAAATCATTGTTCACCTTGTGCTCGTTTCAGGTACATCATTTCAAGTAATCGCATCTTTATATTAATACCATTTCAATCTGTCAGGTTTTAATGATAATGACTAATATAAGAACTGGTTGCGGCGATCGAAATTCGTCCACAATCAAATGGTGATCTTAAAATTCAATTCGGAAGCATATGGAATGCTAAAATTTTTTAAAATAATCAAACATAAAATTGAAAGAAAAAAAAACATATAACCTGACTGATCAAAATATGTACCCATTGTCACTCCAGCTGTCTGTATCCAGTTTATGTCAAAACTATCAGCTACCCGCGACTTCACCCGCGTGGACTACAGACAAATCCATGTGCAAACGTTATTATTTCTATTAACAAACATCTATCCATACTTACAAACTTTCGCGTTTACAACGTTAGTAGGACACCTCCAGCCGTTTAGGTTGTAGCAGGAAACAGAAATCTACGTACACAGTCTAAAAACATTATCATCCTTCTGACGCAGTTGGGTACAAAGCCTCCATTACAATTGTTTTATTGTCAATGGTCAAATACAATACATAATCTCCAATGATCGATCGGTTCAATTTTTCACTCAAAATTATCATACATAATAATTGTTTTTGGTCAAACCTCTCTTTATTACTAGCCTACTATTTATTATAGAATACACATAGGTTCATAGGCTGGCCAAGTGTAGAGAAAGGGGAAATGCAACGCATCTGCAAAACTGTTGTGGAGATGTTTATTGGTGTCGGTTGTTTTCCAAAGACTCCTATTGCCCTCTTATAATATAAAAAAGAAACGCTCGTAATTCAAATAGCCCCTACTTAATGTGCGTCAAGTAAGAGGTAGCTCCGTGATTAAATGGAAATTATTTTCGTACGTATGATTCTTTTACCCTGCCGTGACGATGCAGCTGTAAACTATACTTTTTGAAGATTCCATGTTGCATAGGAGGAGGTAGTGCCGTGCATGGTGCATGACACTACATCCTCCTATGCAACGGAATTGGGCCGGTACGAACGGTGAAGTACCCCACGCTCACCCGAATGGCATAAAGTCACAACGTCGCTGTCGGGTTTCGTGCTGTTTGTGAGTAGCCGGTTGGGGGGGGGG